>WBZZ01002378.1:0-5000 GCA_019918135.1 Paulinella micropora | reverse complement strand
CGGGGAAGAGGAGGAGAATAGTGTGGGGTGTTTGGAGCACCGCTAGCTTCGTCAGCTGGACGTAATGTTTAATGAATCAAAGGAGGACACAGGGTTCGATTCAGGGGGGACGGGGGGAATATAAAAGAAAGTGTCCGTGCAAACTTGGCACGAGGCAATGTCCCTGGTATAGAGTGTAGAGCCCTGGGTGAAGGACATAAGACAGGGGAAGAATCCTCAGGCTGAGATGCCGGTCACGGGGGTCGGAAGGCTCACTGGCTGGCAGTCTCGACCAGTGAGTCTCCCTTGTCCTTGATTTGGTCGACCCGACCCCCCTGGCGCGGACCGATCCAGTGGATGATACTACGGAAAGCACCAATGCACAAACCGCACGAGCCAGTACAATGCCGAGTTCGCCACCCGCTGACGCAAAGCCTGTAATGAAAGTCCGCGTGAAGATCGAGGGTACTTGCTGGCCTACGAGGGGCGGGGCAACTCTGACGCTGCACACCAAGTACCCATCACCCATAACAGAACTGCAGGAAGACCTAGAGGAGCTGACAAGGCAAGTCTAGCCTATTCAGTCTAGCTTCCTTCTCTTTCTGTTGTTGCTCATAATACTTGGCACTGAATTGTAGTGCAAATAACGGTGAGGGCCTACTCTTCCCCGTTAACACTGGTACCTGGGATTTTAGGTCTGTAGGTATGATGGTGATGGGAGCAGAGGCAGTTTGAGCACCTGTTGCTTCTTGATTCTCTTCTTTCTTTCCCTTACCTTTACCTTCTACTTTCACTACTGTCTCCTCTTCCTCCTCTCCGTCTTCCTCTTATTCCTTGGATGACATAAAAGGTGCGTTAGTAGGAGATTCAGGGCGTTTGGGTAGTAGTAGGGGTTTTGTTAAGGGGTGAGACTCAAAGCCTGGAATCATAGATAGTATTTCTGGGTGCGTGACACCTATAACTGACGTAAAAGTGTATTCGAATAGCTCCAATTCCTTTCCATAGTCAAACTTTGGAGGGTCTAGCCTCATCTTAACTAAATCAGAACCTTGATACACCATATTGACGTGTCAAGGGCGGAAGATAGGAGGGGAGCTCAACTACCCAGATAGCTTTCTCTATGGGTAGAGAAGTGGGATTGCGTTACGAAATTATTAGTTATTAACGTTATGCTAGTAGTTAGATGGCAGCCTTCCGCACGATCCACCTAGTGTGTCTGGTGGTAACCTTCCTCACACACACCAGACTGGTGGTAGCCTTCCGCACACACACCAATCCAAATATTTGGTGACAGCCTCTCACACGTTCACCAGTTCTTTCTTTCGGTGCCAGCCTTCCGCACGCCCCGATAAGACGCTATAAGTGAATAAAGCCTACCGTGCCTAACGTTCACGCTACAAGGCTCTATAACCTGTGAGACTGACTTAATAATCCGCAGTATACCAGCTGTGGCCTACAGTAGAAACTTTATTAAGAAAAGGGCGCCAAGGGAACGGCCCGAATACATACTAGGCCGGACATAAGTAATGACTCTAACGACACACATTACATATGCCGGACCATACTGACTAACCGATTAATTATATTAATAGGTCTAACAGAGATCATTCATATGTAAAAGCGTAGTCCTGCCAGGTTCCTTAGTGGTGCTATCATAGTTAGTAGTAGCATAAATTTTCAATACACCATTTAACAGTTCATGAGAAAACAAAAAATATTTCACTATTGTAACTTTTTATGAACATGCCGCGTTCAGGAGCTACGTTTTCCTAAAGTTCATGCCACCAAGGGCCCTTGAAAAAATCCGTGTAGTCCGGTACATTTGTCGACAAATTTCCTTATTGTATCTCTTCGATACCACTTCCATTCTATAGCTATCTCTTCTGCTTCACACTCTGATCTTACGGGTGACAAGTATTTATTGAAACAGTGTTTGCGTAAATAATAATAATAATAATAATAATAATAATAATAATAATAATAATAATAATAACAAATAATAATAATAATAATAATAGTAATAATAATAATAATATTAATAATAATAATAATAATAATAATAATAATAATAATAATAATAATAATAATAATGATAATAATAGTGCTTCTCTGTCAATGGCTGATGCATTTCTGCACATGCGCCTCCATCGTCTCACCCGTGAGGGGAGTACGAAGAATTGACGATAAGCTCTAATGACACCCCCGCAAGGGCAGTTCCAACACTTCCAGACGGGCCGGTATCTTCAATGAAAATACTGGTCCAGAAATAGACCGGTATGTTCAATGAAAATACTGGTGGCACCGACGGGAATCGAACTGGCGACAGGGCCCAGATGGTAGAAAATGATAATAATAATAATAATAATATATAATAATAATAATAATAATAATAATAATAATAATAATAATAATAATAATAATAATAATAATAATAATAATAATAATAATAATAGTGCTTCTCTGTCAATGGCTGATGCATTTCTGCACATGCGCCTCCATCGTCTCACCCGTGAGGGGAGTACGAAGAATTGACGATAAGCTCTAATGACATCCCCGCAAGGACAGTTCCAACACTTCCAGACGGACCGGTATGTTCAATGAAAACACTGGTCCAGACGGATCGGTATGTTCAATGAAAATACTGGTGGCACCGACGGGAATCGAACTGGCGACAGGGCCCAAATGGTAGAACTTGACCACTGGGCTATCACGGTGTCTAATAATAATAATAATAATAATAATAATAATAATAATAATAATAATAATAATAATAATAATAATAATAATAATAATAATAATAATAATAATAATAATAATAATAATAATAATAATAATAATAATAATAATAATAGTGCTTCTCTGTCAATGGCTGATGCATTTCTGCACATGCGCCTCCATCGTCTCACCCGTGAGGGGAGTACGAAGAATTGACGATAGGCTCTAATGACACCCCCGCAAGGGCAGTTCCAACACTTCCAGACGGACCGGTATGTTCAATGAAAATACTGGTCCAGACGGACCGGTATGTTCAATGAAAATACTGGTGGCACCGACGGGAATCGAACTGGCGACAGGGCCCAAATGGTAGAACTTGACCACTGGGCTATCACGGTGTCCAATAATAATAATAATAATAATAATAATAATAATAATAATAATAATAATAATAATAATAATAATAATAATAATAATAATAATAATAATAATAATAATAATAATAATAATAATAATAATAATAATAATAATAATAATAATAATAATAATAATAATAATAATAATAATAATAATAATAATAATAATAATAATAATACTATATCTGAGGCGTACTGATGCAGCTAATGGCATATCCTCAACGGACATAAGCCTCCAATACCCTTGTTCGAGGTCCTCCATCCCCCCTTGTCAGTCTCTCGCCTGATGATCGGGGCCACCGATGGAGCTCCTGAGGGCAAGACTGCACTAAGCCGAGGTTATTCCGCAGCCCCAGCAACCTCTTGCAAGACGTCACCGAATGTGCAAGTGCATACACCAAGCGCGGTTGCTAGAGCTGCCTCGAAACCCCACCCATAACAATCTGGTGTCTGCTGGGTCCTGGGCTATCAACCAGCATATGCGGAGTTTAAGATCTTTTACGCGCGCAACGACCCTCCTCCCCAGCATCTACCACCAAAGGGTTATGAGTTGGCGTCACAGTTTAACGCCTTGAGGCCATTGGGCTGAAACTCTGTTAAGCAAGTGTGACTAGGTTTTTTCATCGGGATTTCCCTCAAATATGTCACAGTCAACACTCCAAGGCAGATTTACTATATCTGAGGCGTACTGATGCAGCTAACGGCATATCCTCAACGGACATAAGCCTCCAATACCCTGTTCGAGGTCCTCCACCCCCCCCGTGTCAGTCTCTCGCCTGATGATCGGGGCCACCGATGGAGCTCCTGAGGGCAAGACTGCACTAAGCCGAGGTTATTCCGCAGTCCCAGCAACCTCTTGCAAGACGTCACCGAATGTGCAAGTGCATACACCAAGCGCGGTTGCTAGAGCTGCCTCGAAACCCCACCCATAACAATCTGGTGTCTGCTGGGTCCTGGGCTATCAACCAGCATATGCGGAGTTTAAGATCTTTTACGCGCGCAACGACCCTCCTCCCCAGCATCTACCACCAAAGGGTTATGAGTTGGCGTCACAGTTTAACGCCTTGAGGCCATTGGGCTGGAACTCTGTTAAGCAAGTGTGACTAGGTTTTTTCATCGGGATTTCCCTCAAATATGTCACAGTCAACACTCCAAGGCAGATTTACTATATCTGAGGCGTACTGATGCAGCTAACGGCATATCCTCAACGGACATAAGCCTCCAATACCCTGTTCGAGGTCCTCCACCCCCCCCGTGTCAGTCTCTCGCCTGATGATCGGGGCCACCGATGGAGCTCCTGAGGGCAAGACTGCACTAAGCCGAGGTTATTCCGCAGTCCCAGCAACCTCTTGCAAGACGTCACCGAATGTGCAAGTGCATACACCAAGCGCGGTTGCTAGAGCTGCCTCGAAACCCCACCCATAACAATCTGGTGTCTGCTGGGTCCTGGGCTATCAACCAGCATATGCGGAGTTTAAGATCTTTTACGCGCGCAACGACCCTCCTCCCCAGCATCTACCACCAAAGGGTTATGAGTTGGCGTCACAGTTTAACGCCTTGAGGCCATTGGGCTGGAACTCTGTTTAGCAAGTGTGACTAGGTTTTTTCATCGGGATTTCCCTCAAATATGTCACAGTCAACACTCCAAGAATAATAATAATAATAATAATAATAATAATAATAATAATAATAATAATAATAATAATAATAATAATAATAATAATAATAATAATAATAATAATAATAATAGACTTAGACTTATCTGTCAATTGGCCTTTGATCCTGTCGGACATGTGCCTCCATTTGATAGCACGGGGCCGTTCGGTGACGCGGCTCCGCTCCAAAGACTCGACTGGCGGTGCAATGTGCAAATGAGCGTGCTGTGCATGT
>WBZZ01002377.1:165000-185000 GCA_019918135.1 Paulinella micropora | reverse complement strand
CAAATGCTTGGAAAGTTGAGCATGTTGACGCTAAGCTGCTGGCGTGCTTTGCGCAAGCTACATTACCACTTGCTAATGAGGGACAGTTGGCTTCAAATTGCGCAGAATCACAATTAAGAGGGAGCAAACAATAATCACCGCCAATCAACCGTTCCTCAGCCCGTGCTACGGTATCGGTAAAAATATACGCCCATTCGCATAGTAGGCACCTTCCAACAAAAAAATCGCAGAAGAAGCCAACGGGACAGTCGCCATGGGAAAAACAACGATCTAAGCCATCACCCACACAAACAAATCTGTACATATATAAAAGTTAAAGCAGAATCCAGTTCCATCACTTTTTACTATTTTTTGCTGAAAAATGCTATTTTCCTCGGTCGATGAAATACAGAAAAGTGGCCCAGTAGGGAGCACAACTCAACTAGTATGCATAAATGTACATATGTACACACATGTACATGCACATGTAGATAACACTAACATTAATAATATGTATGCGTAGCATGTATTACTATACATATTTGTAACTTTGCATTTGTCAATATGTATCATAGATGTCGCTTGCTTAACACATGCAGCAAATAATAGGTTAATAGTACAAATTCAAAGTGATACTCTAAAAGCATACATGTACTGCGTATTCTACAAGTGGAAGTGAATCTGATGTGACTTCACCACAATTAACCCAGGCGTCACATTCCGTCGGGCAGCCGCCACAGCTTGCGCATGTTTTATTGTCCTCGTCGCTACAGTCCGAGCAGTCGCAATAGTTGTCGTTGCGAAAATAAGGGGAGATTTCGCAACCATCGCTGCAGGTGAAGTTCAGCTGTGGTAACGTTTCCGCTAACATGCAAACATCAAACACAATCACGTGCGTGAGGGGTGGCGTGAAGGTAACTCAAGGGCACAGTAGAAAAAGTATCTAAATAGACATCATGAAGACAAGATATACGTGAGCTCAAGAGATACTGTCAGTAAATTGGAGGTGCATCGAGATGAATCCCAGTAAGCTCGCTTTGTTAACGTAAGAACTCACTCTCTTTGCATATACAACCAAAAACATTCTGGTGCGGCCGCTAGTAGTAGAAGTAGAACAATTACTAATACTACTAGTAGAGCAGTGGTGCTAGCAGTCTAGTAGTAATAGTAAAAGTAGTAGTAGTAGTAGTAGCAGTAGTAGTAGTAGTAGTAGTAGTTGTAGTAGTTGTAGTAGTTGTAGTAGTGATGGTGGTAGCGTATCGGGTATTAGTAGTAGTAATACCAAAGCAGCAGCAGCAGCAGCAGCAGTAGCAGTAATAGTAGTAGTAGTAGTAGTAGTAGTAGTAGTAGTAGTAGTAGTAGTAGTAGTAGTAGTAGTAGTATTCCTATCATTTTCTTACTCTTACTCTTACTCTTACTCTTACTCTTACTCTTACTCTGACTTTTACTCTCTCTCTCTCTCTCTCTCTCACACACACACACACACTCCTATTCCTATTCCTATTCCTATTCGTCTTCGTCTTCTTCTTCTTCTTCTTCTTCTTATTATTATTATTATTATTATTATTATTATTATTATTATTATTATTATTATTATTCCGTATTATTAATATTATTATTACTATTATTATTATTATTATTATTATTATTATTGGACACCGTGATAGCCCAGTGGTCAAGTTCTACCATCTGGGCCCTGTCGCCAGTTCGATTCCCGTCGGTGCCACCAGTATTTTCATTGAACGTACCGATCCGTCTGGACCAGTATTTTCATTGAACATACCGGCCCGTCTGGAAGTGTTGGAACTGCCCTTGCGGGGGTGTCATTAGAGCTTATCGTCAATTCTTCGTACTCCCCTCACGGGTGAGACGATGGAGGCGCATGTGCAGAAATGCATCAGCCATTGACAGAGAAGCACTATTATTATTATTATTATTATTATTATTGTTGTTGTTGTTGTTGTTATTATTGTTGTTGTTATTATTACTATTACTATTATTATTATTATTATTATTATTATTATTATATTATTATTATTAGTATTATTATTATTATTATTATTATTATTATTCTCTTCTTCTTATTATTGTTAGTAGTAGTAGTAGTAGTAGTAGTAGTAGTAGTAGCAGTAGTAGTAGTAGTGTATCAGTCACACTACGCATTTTGATGTATACTGTTTCCCAGTTTTGGCCTGCTTGTAAATGGTTGAATTACCCTTACACGGCACGATGCGGTAGACGTCGAGATTTCCCAGGCAGTTGTTGAGATCGTTAGTTAGATTTGCGTCATCACAACCACCAAGGTCATATTCACAAATATCACTCAAGTTCAGCTCTGCATTGCAATTTGTTAAATTGTACGGAAAAACAAGTTTCCAACACTCCGAAATTGTAAGCGGCTGGAAACATCTCCCGCAACTTGAGCTGTTCAACACAACTAAAAAAAAAAAAAAAAACGAACACCATACAAACATACATATAAACAAACACATGTACAGAAATATATGCAATAAAGAACTATGTAAATAAAGAAAGAAAATAAAGAAAGAAAATAAAGAAAGAAAATAAAGAAAGAAAATAAAGAAAGAAAATAAAGAAAGAAAATAAAGAAAGAAAATAAAGAAAGAAAACAAGAAAGAAAACAAAGAAAGAAAACAAAGAAAGAAAACAAAGAAAGAAAACAAAGAAATAAACCAAGAAGTAAAGAAAGAATAAATAAAGAAAGAATAAATAAATAAAGAAAGAAAGAAATAAAGAAAGAAAGAAAAAGGAGATAAAAAAGAAAGAAAGAAAGAAAGAAAGAAAGGAACAATAAAGTAAAAATGAAGAATAAGTAGCAAACAGAAAAATCAACAAAGGAACAACAAGAGAGAAGAAGAGAAGAAGAGGAAAAAAGGAGAGGACGTCGTACGCGTCGTCAACAAAGGAACAACAAGAGAGAAGAAGAGAAGAAGAGGAAAAGAGGAAAAGAAGGAGAGGAAGAGGAAGACGACGACGACGACGACAAAGAAGAATAAGATATAATAGATGACTCTCACAGACTGTCTCACATGAGCCTCCGAGGATAAAAGCAAAAGGGAGCGATACCTGCCAACATGGCGTCACGCCAAGGAAAACCTGAGTCCTGACCAAGTAATCCGGAAAACCACTTATATGATTCGGTCTGGGAAGAAACAGAAAAAGAAGTGGTGTAGTTCCGATGCGTCGAAGTGACTTGTCTTACTCAATTCTTGAAGTCAAAATTGGAAACCCCACTTGACCAGCTGACTAACTTAGTAACTTACTACTACTACTACTAACTTCTAAGAGAACACCTGAGTACTCACCTGCACGCTTCCCACAATCAACAAACAAAAATTGGTGATTTGGAACCGTTTCCAGAAGATCTTGAAACAACTTTCCCAACCGTTTTTTCTGAAAGTAAAGTGAGAACATCACAGCATTCATTTGCAGACTTGGCGAACGAATCACGACATGCAGATGGACGACATTGCTCGTAAAAGCAAACAAAAGCACAGATTCCAGGATATCATACTCATATCGAGAGTCCTGCCTCTGGCTTTGGTGACACGCAGAGTGACGATCAAATAAACATGTTACAAACACATCCAAATAAATGCGTAAAATCCGTCAGAAAGAAAGAATGTCCTGAGCGCACACTCGTTATGTCAACCAAAATGGAGATTTTGCAAAATAGTCTCGCCACCCCAGACCCCAAATTCTCCCCAAAGAAATTGGGAGAAAGGGGTCTGGTAGAATTGCTTTTGGCAACTGGCGTTGTCAGGACTATTTTTCATCCGAATCAACTTCCACACAAAGGAGGACCATTCATTTTACCAGTTCACAACTTTTCAAACCATCTTCCCTGACCCAACTTTCACACCCACAGACGCCTCTCTTGTCTCTCCGCTCAGATCCACTCTTTCCCGCCACTTCCAACCAACTCCCCAACTTTCTCCGCTCAAACCCCAAAAACCCACTCGTATTCTCAGTCCCTCTTTTATTTTAGCGGAGCGAAAAAAAGAGGGGTCTGGTGGCGAGACTGTTGCAAAAAAAAAAAAACTAGCCCGGCACCGCGCGGCTCGAAGCCGTAAACAACCATGAATTTTCTGTAAAGTTTGTTGACGTGCTCCTGCACTGTGGGAAATATATTTTTTTTCTTGGAAAAAAAAGAAAGTATGCGCACATGCCGTAACCGAAAACACTTGCTATTTTCATCTCTGCATTTCTTCCTTTCTCTCCCTCTGAGTCTCTCACACTCTCCCTAGCGGAAAACAACACCGCATTGTAATTTCTTATATGTCGATACCTCATTTACATGTCTGGCGACGCCGGACCGACGTCTGCCTGTCTGTCTGTCTGCCTGTCGACGTCTCGTCTGTCCGCCTGTCTGTCCGTCTGTCTGTCCATTTGTCCGCCTGTCTGTTTGTCTGTCTGTCTGTCTGTCTGTCTGTCTGTCTCTCTCTCTCTCTCACTCACTCACTCACTCTCTCTCTCTCTCTCTCTTTCTCTCTCGTCCTCTTCCTCTCTCTCTCTCATCTCTCTCTCTCGTGAATGTCTCTGTATGTATTTGTGTTTTGTCTGTTTTTGTGTTTTTTGTTTCTTTGGTTGTCCCGTCTGTCTGTCTGTCTGTCTGTCTGTCTGTCTGTCTGTCTGCATTTATGTATGTATGTATGTATGTAAATATAATTGTGTATGTATGCATGTATGTATGTATGTATGTAAGTCATGTAAGTCATGAATGTTATGTATGTTATGTATGTATGTATATGTATGTATGTATGTATGTACATATGTATGTATGTATGTATGTATGTATGTATGTATGTATGTATGTTATGTATGTATGTATGTATGTATGTATGTATGTATGTATGTATGTATGCATGCATGCATGCATGTATGTATGTACATGTATAGGTATGTATGTATAGGTATGTATGTATGTATGTATTTATGTATGTATGAAAGCCTGTCTGTATGTATGTATGTATGTATGTATTTATGTATGTATGTATGTATGCATGTATGCATGTATGTATGTATGTATGTATGTATGTATGTATGTATGTATGTATGTATGCATGTATGTATGTATGTATGTATGTATGTATGTATGCATGTGTGTGTTGTGTGTGTATGTGTGTATGTATGTATGTATGTATGTATGTATGTATGTATGTATGTATGTATTGTATGTATGTATGTATGTATGTATGTATGTATGTCTGTTTGTATGCATGTCATGTATGTGTGTATGTATGTATGTATGTATGTATGTATGTATGTATGTATGTATGTATGTATGTATGTATGTATGTATCTATGTATGCACGTGTCTTTGTGTGATCTATGTATGTATGTATGTATGTATGTATGTATGTATGTGTTTATGTATGTATGTATATGTATATGGATGTATGTATGTATGTTATGTATGTTATGTATGTTATGTATGTTATGTATGTTATGTATGTTATGTATGTTATGTATGTTATGTATGCATGTATGTGTGTATGTGTGTATGCGTTTGCATCTATGTATGTATACATGTATGTATGTATGTATGTATGTATGTATGTATGTATGTATGTATGTATGTATGCACGCATGTATGTATGCATGTATGTATATCTGTATGTATGTATGTATGTATGTATGTATGTATGTATGTATGCATGCATGCACGCATGTATGTATGCATGTATGTATATATATATATGTGTATATGGTTTATGTGTCCTTTCGTCAAAATCTCTCTTAATGTGCTCAGTTAGAAAAATTTATGTTAAACATTTGACACTTTTTTATATTCTATGTATGTTTTCTATATGTCAAATATTGGTTTTTTACTTTTTTAAGGCTTGTTCTATAATTTGCGGTTGGACAAGTCGAGAATACATGAATGATCACACCGCAAAAACGGGGGGAAGGGGGGCGGACACTCACGAAGTGAGTGGCGGGGGGTTGGGGGGTAAATAAATACACACAAAAAAGTGAAATTAGTTGTGATTTCTGTGGATCCACGAAACCAACAGATCGTAGGTTTTTGGTTGCAAGATACGTACCTCATTGTGTTTTTTTTTACTTGAGATACGTACCTCATTGTGGGGACAATCGGGCTCCCTTTTTCCAAAATTGGTGGCATCGGCTCAGCCATAACGATATTATTTGCTGATATGATTAAAATTGAATGCGTTTTAAAAACTTAATAGTAGATTCCCTCTCTCTCTGCTCCTCCCTTTGCTCCTCCGTCATTTTCTCCATCTGCTCCTCTTTCTGCTTCTCTGCCTCTTCCTCTTTCTGCTTGAGATATTCTTCTTTGTATTTATCTAATATTTCCTTATTAGTGTCTCTGTATTTCTTTTGGTAATCTTGAATCTTATCCTTGTTTAATGTGTAGTATTCCCTTCGCTGTTTATTTATCTTATCCTTGTTTGCTTCTCTATATTTTTTTCGTTGTTCTTTAATCTTCTCCTTGTTATTTTCCCTGTATTTTTTTCGCTGTTCTTTAATCTTCTCCTTATGTTTCATTTGATATCTTTCCCTGTATCGTTGCTGTCGGGGATCGGGAGCGTTTAGAAAAACCTTTAGTTCTTCTGTGGTATAACTCATACTTTATACTATACATAGTATGTGCTTAATACTTAATATGTAATTCAATGAGCAAGCGAGAGATGAATATAAGAGCAGGGTGGGTGAAATGTCTTCTCCTATTGGTGGCCAACCCCAAGGTTGGCCGTGTCCAACCCTGTTTTTTAAAGGTTGGACACTTTTTCCTTATTAAATTTCAATATTTATTATATAATTCTTCTTCGTATTGCACATTTTTTATATTGTCCAACCTGTCCAACCTTTTATTAACTTTTGAAAATTTTCCAAGGTGTGGGGTTTCCCCTCCTGTACACTTATATAGTTTCTAAAAAAAAGGGTCGGACTCGGCCAGACTTGGACACGATTAATACTAAGACGAATTTCTCTCTCTCGGTTGCTTAATAACACTCTCAAGTGTCCAACGTTGTCAAAGAGACGATTTAAGTGTTTTTTAGCGCGGGTGGATTTTCTATTTAAAATAATTAAAATAATATAATTATATATATAAGAGACATAATGCCGAGGACACCTCAATTCACTAAGGAAGAAATCGTTCAACGGAGAAGGGAAAGGGCGAAAGCATTTTTGAAGGCTCATCCTGATAAGAATAGCGAAAATGCGAAGGCATACTATTATAAGAACCAAGAAAGGATAAAATTAATGCGGAAGGAGAAACTTGGGCCTAGTACGAAAAACAAAAAGCCGAATTGCTTGAATTAAGGGCTTTTCGTAATAGTATGTTAAACAATATATAATTTATTTTATATATAAAAATATATACACTATTATATAAACCATGGACATCTCTCACCGCCGATCGTATTGGACATATGAAGACTTACAACTTCATTTAGATTACGTGAATGGAAGTTATTTTCTAAATCTAGTCAATGCCGTTTCGTTTCTATCACCCGATGGAAAGTGGAACACGGCCGACTGGAAACTTATGGAAAGTATAAAAAAAGGGGAAGAACAATATTGTTGTTGCTCACACGAGATTACGAAGAATTACATCATTAAAAACGTAAAAAACGGGAGCGAAATGGTGCTGGGCTCTGAATGCATCAAGCGGTTTAAGAACGATAAAATGAACGAAGACCTGTCATTGCTCATCCGCACCCTTGACAATCCAAACATTAAATTTTGTTGTTATTGTGATAGCAATAGGGCAATTCCAAAAAGGTAGTGGAAAAGTATCCGAACAGAGACAAGTATTATCATAAAGCCTGCTTAATAAATAGTTTGAAGTATTGCGAACATTGCGGACAATACAAAGGATTTATTCCCTGTGGGTGCTTGAATAAGTAAGAAAAGAAACAAGTTGTTTTTTTTGTTATAACGATATATAAAAAAAAATCTAATTTCCTATTAAGGACAATGATATACATGGATATATGGATATATAGAATAATTAATTAATTTTTATAAAAATATCCGAGCGACTATATAACATGACCGCACCGACACTGACCATTAACCAATGGTATTACAAACAAGAAGAAGCACTGAGAGATAAACCACAAGATGCGGTTCTTATCAAGTGGGGGAATAAACAATTCGCCACTATGTCATGCCAAGAGGATTTCATTGAATTGATTGAAGACACGCCCGATGACCAAAAGCAATACTATGAAGTATTAATGGAAAACAAACCCCAACGAATGTTTGCCGACATTGATGGCGATGAATTATCAATCACACGAGAAAAAATGTATGAGCGGTGGAACACGCTTATGGAAAATGTATTTACTAATGTAGGCTTGAAGTATAATCCCAAAAAAGCCAAATTCTTAGACGCGAGTAAGAATGGTAAAATGTCGTGCCACTTTTCTTACGATAACGGCTTAGTATTCAAAAACTGCGAAACACAAAAAGATTTTTGGAAGTATGTGGAAGTGGTGATTGAAAAAGATTATCCCGACCTTTGCTTCACGTTTGAACGAGCCGACAAGAATATTGAATTACGAACCATACTTGATATCTCCGTTTATAACAAAAACAGGGCTTTCCGCACTATCTACTCTCATAAAGAAGATAGCGACCGCGTTTTGCTTCCGTATTCATACACACCAAAAACAAACACCTTGAAACTGCTACAAGATGTAGAAATAGATGATTATCTGATTATGCGCCCCGATGACAATACATTTTACGATGTCAAAATTCCCGAATATACAACTTTGAAGCGATATCAACATATTACATTGGACGAAATACGCGAAATTATACTCCGCAAAATACCAAATGTAGAAATTGCTGAAATAAAGCAGAGAATGTTTGTTTTAAAAACCATAGGGACACGAGTATGTATTATAAACGGGGAAGAAAACACCAGCGACAATTGCTATGTAGTGTGGAGAAGAGACGGGCACCCCCCCCCCCTTCCCCTTCCCTCTTAGTCTCCTAGTTTTCAGTGCAAAGTGCACGACTTTGTCGAGCTTGAATTCAGCGTATTGTATACTTTCTTCGCGTGCCCCTGCTCTTCCCCTTCCCGCTCCCGCTCCCCGTTCTCAGTGCCAAGTGTGAGACTTTGTCGAGCTTTTAATTAAAAAATTTCTTTTTTTTGCGCAAATGACAAGTTTTTCATATTCCCCTCCCTCCCCCCCTTTGGGGAGAAGAGGGAGCGGGAAGAGAAGGGGGAGGGGGGGAGAACGGGGAGTAGGGAAAGCGGGGAAATGAAAGGGGAAGGGGGAAATAAGGGGGGAGCGGGCGCTTCCCTCCCCCGTCCTTCCCTTCCCGTTTCTCGAATGAAACTTGTCGCCAATTTACCTTATGTGTGTTTCCCCGGAAAACCTACCGGCCCCCCTTCCGTGTGACGTGCACCTTCCTTGGGGTCTCCCAGTGCCAAGCCACATAATGTAACTTAAAGAGCGGGTAGTTTTTGGGCATGCCAGCTGCACTTTTATCGTCGTACAGCACGAGGTAACAGAGCTCATAGTGTGGCCGAGACTTTGTCGAGCTTTTAATTAAAAAAAAAATCTCTTTTTTTTTGCACTCTCTCGCGGGGCTCGCGGGAAATAACATGTTTTCCCGCGGAAAAAAACCGCGCACCAAAAATTGTTGGTTGCGCAAAAAAAAGGTTTTTCATATTCCCCTTCTTGGGGGACGGAGAGAAAAAGGGGGAAGAGAAGGGGGAGGGGGAAGAAAAAGTGGGCGTGTCCCCCCCCCCCCCCTCCCGTTCTCTCCCCTCTCCTCTCTCCCCGTTCTCTCTCCCCTCCTTTAAACAAACAACGGGGGGGGGGGGGGGGAGAAGAGGCACCCCTTCCCCTTCCCCTTCCCTTCCTCTCCCGTCGTCCCTTTCTCTCCCCCCGTCCCTTCCCTTCCCCCCTCTCTCTTTTCCCCCGCCATTCCTTTGCGAATTGAATTTTTTTTCTTTTCCCTTTCTCGAATGAAATTTGTCGCCAAAATGATCTGCGTGTATGTTTCCCCGGGAAATCTTCTGGCACCCCTTGATTTATCATTTTTTTTTCATCCAAGCAATGCAAGCACCACAAAACAAATAAATACATAAAACGCCTCCACTAAGCCCCACCCCCTGCTTCTTCCCTCTCCTTCTTTTAGTTCTCGGTGTCAAATGTAAGGCTTTGTCGAGATTTAATTTTAAAAACTTTTTTCTGCACTTTCTTGGCTTCTTCTCTTAATGCTCGGAGGCAGGGACTCGACGCGCGTGCTGCTGAGGTCCAGGCGTTCTAGTCTCGTGATCCAATACCGCTGGCTGGACAAGACATCATCAAACGCCAGGGCGACAAACTTATCGTCAACAAAATCGCAGCCATGCCAAGAAATCTCTCTTATCCAGGTGATTGGCATTTGAAAAGCTCTTGCCCTGGACAGTGCGATCTTCGAGCCCCCCCCCATTTTTTTTCTTCTCTCCCACTTGAGCCCCCTGAGCCCCCCCCCCCCCCCCGGGGGGCTCAAAGAACAGGCAAGGCGGCGCCTTTGCGAACTGAATTTTTCTCTTTCTCGTTTCTCGAATGAAATTTGTCGCCAAATTATTTGGTGTGTGTTTCCCCGGAAAACCTACCGGCCCCCCTTTCGTGTGACGTGCACCTTCCTTGGGGTCTCCCAGTGCCAAGCCGCATAATGTAACTTCTTAGTTAAGTGCGCGTTGGGCACGAGGTGACAGAGCTCATAGTGTGGCCGAGACTTTGTCGAGCTTTTAATTTAAAAAAATTCTCTTTTTTTTTGCACTCTCTCGCGGGGCTAGCTGGGAAATAACATGTTTTCCCGCGGAAGAAAACCGCGCACCAGAAATTGTTGGTTGAGCAAAAAAAAGTTTTTCATATTCCCCTTCTTGGGGGACGGAGAGAAAAAGGGGGAAGAGAAGGGGGGGGAGAAGAGGCAACCCTTCCCCTTCCTCTTCCCACGCAAGCGGCGCCTGTTGCAGCTGGCCCTTCCCTCTCTCTTCTTTTTTTGCACAAAATTTGTCGCCAAATTCGCGTATGTGTGCGCCTGGAATGATATGGCTGAAAAGGCAGTAATGCCAGAAAAGCCTGGAAACACTACCTTTTTCGGCTATATCACATACACAAACCGCCAAGCCGCGTTCACTAAAAGCGCCATCAAGAAAGTACCCAAAGGGAGAGGGAAGAGGCAGGGGAGGAGGAAGCAGAATTGTTGTTAGTTTCCAGTCTGAGAATCGGGAGCGGGGGTGGGAAGGAAGAGGGACGAGGGGCGCGCTAAGAATGTACAAAAGAAAAATTAATAAAAAATTCACTGACAAAGTTTTAATCTTGGCACTGAGAACTGGAGAGAGAACGTGTATTTTTTTTATTAAAAAACAACTTAAAAAAAAAAAAACAACTTCCGAGCAAGCGTGGGTGGTGGTTCAACACGCACGCCTGTGCCACCCCGCTGGCGCGGGCTGGAATGGAGAAAAGGGGGGGGGGGGGGGGCGCGGGGGGCATGCCCCCCGGCGCGGGCTGCAGGGGGGGGGTCATGGGGGGCGACACCCCCCGCATCTGACGGCTTTCTTGTGCACGTCCTGGACCATGTTGTAGATCTTATCACGCACTCGAGTAATAGAGCACCGTAGGCGCCAGCGGTTCCGCTTCTTGCTGCTGTCCTTAGCCAGTAGCGCGACCTTGCTTAGCAGATTGTCGACGTGTTTCTGCAGACGGTACACGCTGGCAATAGACCCGCGGCTCCATTCGGTTATCGCGCCCGAGTCCGCGTGGTACATGGTCAGAAAGCTCCTGACGCCCGGGTCGATGCTCACTGCACACTTGGAGTCCAGCCCGCTGCCGCGGGTTGAAAGGGTAGCAAGGGGGGGCGAGGGGGGGCTTGCCCCCCGGGTCCCAGAAAGCCCGCAAAGAAGCCCCGCTGGCGCCCCAGACTGTGTGCGAGATCGCGATCGTAGACCTGCGCTCCTCCCACTCGCGGAAGTTGACTCTCTTCCAGTGAAAGAACTTGCCCTTCTGGCTAAGATTTGAGATGGCAGAGGCCCGCGCCGCTTGCAGGTCACGGATGGCCACTTCACAGATGTCGTAGGGGCACGCTGAGAAGCCACGGCCTGGCTCGCACGAACTCGCTATCTTGTTTCACAAACCGCAGGCGCAGAGTATCTAGATCAAAGTCGCCCCGAGGGGCTCCGCCCCCCCCCCCCCCCCCCCCCCCCCCCCCCCGGGCCCTGCATGCTACCCTCCAGCCCGCGTAAGCGGGGTGGGGTAGATTTTGCAAGTGAGTGTCTTGAGCGTGAGCGTCTTGCCCGCCTTCTTGTTCAGACTAAACTTCTTTTTGGGCACCTTGTTCTGGGTCTCGTCTGCTTTGGCTGCGTTACGTCGCGCGTTGACCTGAGTTGCGGGAAGCAGTGCAAGTCGCGACTGCCAGGAGGTTTCCTGCGGGCCTTGTACCGTTGTCGGCTCGTACCAGCCCGCTAGCGCGGGCTGAAAGGGGGGCTCGGGGGGCTTTACCCCCCGGACTCAGTCCAGAACGGCGCATAGGCTAAAACTGGTTCCGGAGGAGGCTGTGCGAGTCTCCCCTCGTCTGTTTTTTTTGTTGTCGGACAAAAAAAAAATTTATTGTTCTGACCTTGCGCACGGTGGCCGCGCTATGGCACGGACAGGACACCGTCGAGCTTGAATTCAGCGTAAATTACATTTTCTTGGCGCGCCCCTGCTCCTCCTTCCCTGCCTCTCCCCTCTACAAGGATATGCGGAAATAGGATAAATATGAAAAGTGGAAAGCAACAATTTTTTTTGGAACGCGTTTGCACGCGCAAACAAGGGACGAGGGGAGGGGAGGGGGGGGGGGGGGGGGAACAAGCAGAGAACAAAGGTGAGAGGGGCGACGAGAGTGAGAGGGGCGACGAGAGTGAGAGGGAGGGGGAGGACGTCTTCCTCACGGCGGCGTTGGGGCGTGTGTGGGGTTTTTTTTGCGCAAGTAGATTTTGGCGCCAAATTGGCGCTTACGGCTGTTTCCCGGGAAAGCTAAGACGTACTGCCTTTTTCAACCGTATCACGCACCCTACCTCCGGACGGCACAATTTGGCGCCAAATGAACCGGCCGTTCCGGAGGCTAGCAGAGAAATCGGACGTTTTCCCGCGAAGAGAAACGGTACGCCTTTTGCTCACACGAAAATGTTTTTCAGCCCTCTCACCTTCCCTAGAGGCAGGGAGGTGCAGAGTAAAGGGGAGCGGGGCGACAAAGGTGAGAGGGGCGACGAAGGTGAAAGGGGCTACGAAGGTGAAAGGGGCAACGAAGGTGAGAGGGGCGACGAGAGTGAGAGGGGCGACGAGAGTGAGAGGGGCGATGAGAGTGAGAGGGAGGGGGAGGACGTCTTCCTCACGGCGGCGTTGGGGCGTCTGTGTGGGATTTTTTTTGCGCAAGTAGATTTTGGCGCCAAATTGGCGCTTACGGCTGTTTCCCCGGGAAAGCTATGACGTACTGCCTTTTTCAACCGTATCACGCACCCTATCTCCGGACTGCACAATTTGGCGCCAAATGAACTGGCCGTTCCGGAGGCTAGCAGAGAAATCGGACGTTTTCCCGCGGGGAGAAACGGTACGTCTTTTACTCACACGAAAATGTTTTTCAGCCCTCTCACCTTCCCTAGAGGCAGGGAGGTGCAGAGCAAAGGGGAGCGGGGCGACGAAGGTGAGAGGGGCGACGAAGGTGAGAGGGAGGAGGAGGACGTCTTCCTCACGGCGGCGTTGAGGCGTCTGCGTGGGATTTTTTTTTTGCGCAAGTAGATTTTGGCGCCAGTTTGGCGCTTACGGCTGTTTCACCGGGAAAGCTTAGTGGAACCAACTTAGTTTTGTTGCAATTCTGCTCCTTGCTCGTTGAGCCCCCTGTGCTCAGGGGGTGGGAAGGAGTAGAAGGGAGATAAGAAGATGCAGGGGAGGGGGGGGGAGGGAGAGCACGAATTGTCTTAGTTCCCCGTCTGAGAACAGGGAGAAGGAAAAGGAAGGGACAGGGGGAGTGGGGCGCCAAGAAAGTGCAAGAAAAGTCCTTTTTTATTAAAAATCTACAAAGTCTTACACTTGACACTTGCAACGGCACCCTCAGGCTGCCGCAGCATCCGTTATCAATATGAATATTAAAAAGACTCAGTGATATAACTTAGCATTAGATCGCAACATACGAGTGCGAAAGGTCGATCAACGACGATACTACACCGTATACGGGGATCGCTAGTGTATTGAGCGATGGTGTTCCCGGGTATGACCCTTTCCAAGTCCTGGGATGATGTTCTCGAAAATGAAATGTTCTCTGAAACTTTCATTATTTTTTACGATAGATTATATACTGTCGTACCTGAGCACGGTCAATCTCTACTTGTGTCGGTATATCGCAGGGTCGGGTACATACACCTCGACTTCGGATATAGTTATTAGGACTGGCACCCTAATACTATATCATAGGATATCCGCCTTATACAAGGGTATGTCATTAAAAAAGACAATGTACTTACGATCTCCCTGTGAATAATAATAATAATAATAATAATGATAATGATAAGAAGAAGAAGGAGATTAAAGGGGGAATCGTACTACAGCACCACGTTGCTTGTATTTTTTTATTAATAGTACGTTTGTTCTTGACATATCGCAGAAAAAAAAAACAAAGAAATTGAGGGGAAGGAGTTCAAAAATCTACAAGAATGGCTGGAGAATCCGCTTTGACGTGCAGTATGAGGATATATTTATCGTCTTTTAGCGTCTATCCGTGGGTCGATGCGCTGTGTGGCATGACTCCATAGAGCATACTATTTGCAGAAAGAAATCAGAAGGTGTATTACGAAAATGCTATTTCCGTCATAAAATCGGGAGGGGGTACTGTAGGCATCACCCCCCGGATAGCCGGTAAAAAGTACCTTTTCCTGGTGACAGGTGCACCAGCTTGTTTTTAAGTATTATTTGTCCGGATTGAACCTGATGCCATTTTATTCCTGATCTGTTGCCGTTTTCCTTTTGGCTTCACTGAGCTAATATAACGAGACATCATTCTCATTCTTGAGGACTGTGTTTGGTTGTATTACCGACTTTTTACGAGCTATCGTTGGGGGCATTACATTGCAATCACCCTCGAGATTGCTAAATATGTTTGCATGTTCACCGCTTCACATTCTATTTCTGACATATGGTTTTATTTGACAAAAACAAGTAATGTAAAATTGCTTTGTGAAGCACATGGTTTTGTTTTCGTTTTTTGACACTGAGTTTCTTTACATCTTCGAAAAACCAAATAATGTTTGTTTTTGTTTGTGTTGTCGTCCGTGTCAACTCACAACATCTCGGAGACAAATTAGTTGCTGTTTTCATTTCATAATCTCATCTGAAAGGAAGCTGTTTTTTGTTGTTTGTATTTTATACTAATTCGCTATTGCAATCTATGCGCTCAAATATTAGCTCTGATTCTAAAGATAATAACATGTTAATTTACAAAAGTCTTTACCAATACTAGATGATCATTTTTCCACATTATATTCAAAAAAATATAATTTTTTCAATTCTTATTTTTTCAAACAAACTCAGTTACCAATTGGCAGCAGCATTTTTGCAACCAGTACTACGACTGAGTGAACAGACTCACTACACCGTCATATTAAACTTTTCTTTTAAATTTTTACAAGTTTCGGGTCAGGTTATTAATAATATAATGAACTTTTAATATTTTATATAATTTTTTTTATTTTTTCCTGCTTCTGAAAGTAGTTATTTTTCATTACCAATTGGCAATCATGCGCATGCACTTAAACATTAATTTGGGAATGTAATGAAAATTTTCAATAGGTGCCTATTATTCATGAGGTTGTTGTTTATAATAAAACATATCATACAACAATAAAAGCAGTTCCTATTAATGTTTATGAAGGAACTGAAAAGAACACTCAGGAAATATACAGAAATCATTTAATTAATGAATTCCCTAATGATACAAGAGTAAGAAAAGAATTGGAAAAAACTATTTTTTCTTAAGGTCATAAGCAATTTAGTAAATCTATATTTAAGGTTAAGGGTCGTAAGGGCTTTAAAGATATCATATCTGAAGAGGACTTAGTAAGGCCTAGTGAATTATTAAAGACTCACGTTGATGAGCAACCGGAAGAAGAACCGGCAGAGCAGTTAGCAGATAAAGTTAAACAAATTACGAAAGAGAAAAAGACGAAAGAACAACTAAAAAGAGAAAGTATTGACAGCGATAATATAAGAACTTCAACACGATCAAAAAGAAAGTTGATAAATTAGACCTTTAATAACCGAATACATTTAATCCTATAAGGTTATCAAAATGTTTATTTGTTTTTTGATTAGTTGATTCATTTCTTCTAGTGTAAGACAACCCGCATTCACATACAATATTTTCTTGTGCTTTTTGATTTAATAAGTCTTTATTTTGTTGCTTGTATGATAGTTGGTATTGTTTCACTTTTTCATCATTATATTTTTATCCATTGCTTATCTTTATTATCTTATGCTTAAAATATTGTTTTATTTCCTCTTTATTATCTTCTTTCCATTGTTTTCTGTATTGTTTAAAATAATCTTTATTATCTTCACACCATTCCTTTGTAGTTCGACCAGCAATCTTTTTATTAACGCAATTTTCTGTGTGTCTTATTATTTCTCCTTCTCTCTTACCAAGTTCCATTCTATTATTACAAGGAAACATTTCAATAAGTCAATGTAGTTATCATTATATTTCAAAATCTCAAAAGAAGATACATATTTATTTTTATGTTCATAGTCTTTCCTATGAGCATATAATCTTTTATGTAATGTAGAACTAATATATTTGGTTAGTTTGGTACGAACGGATAGCATAAAATTTTCCTTGTTTGTAGTCAGGCATTTGTCTTATGTTGTCCTTTTATGTCTTATTATGTCCTTACACTTAAATGGAAATGTAAAGGTTCTCACTCATTATGATGTGATATAATGCGGTAATGCGGTAATGCGGTACCGCGGTACCGCGCTCTATTGTTTTCTGTCTTCCATTCTTTCTGTGTTTTTCTGGTATAAGGTGTATTTTTTTTCAACGAAATGCCACTTTCTTATGCTCAGTTTCCTTTTTTTGTTTGTGCTGGAACGTTCGGATTAGTTTTGCTTGGTTCATAGAATTATTGTGTGTGATTATGGTTTTCTTATTTTTAACAATGATTGGTGTGTGTTATGTTTTTATTTTTTTATGTGCTTCATTTCATTTTACCTTTTTCCATTGTTTGGAAAATAATTATTTACAGATAGCAGTTTTTCTTTCTTTTGTCTGTCTGTATTTGTTATAGCCTTAAAACTAAATAACTGCTCTTAGGGTGGTTTGTGTGCTTCAATGCACTGAAAAAGTGTGATGAAGTGGCCCCCTATACTACTTACGTTATGTTATGTTATGTTATGTTATGTTATGTTAAGTTACGTTACGTTTTTACGTTACGTTACGTTACGTTACGTTATGTTATGTTATGTTATGTTATGTTATGTTATGTTATGTTTATGTTATGTTTATGTTATGTTTATGTTATGTTATGTTATATGTTATGTTATATTATGTTATGTCATGTTATGCTATGTTATGTTATGTTATGTTATGTTATGTTATGTTATGTTGTGTTATGTTGTGTCATGTTATGTTATGTTTATGTTATGTTATGTTATGTTATGTTATTTTATGTTATGTTATGTTGTGTTATGTTGTGTTGTGTTGTGTTGTGTTGTGTTATGTTAATGTTATGTTATGTTAATGTTAATGTTATGTTAATGTTATGTTATGTTAATGTTATGTTAGTTATGTTATGTTATGTTATGTTGTGTTATGTTATGTTATTTTATGTTATGTTATGTTACATTATGTTATGTTATGGTATGTTATGTTATGTTATGTTATGTCATGTTCGTTGTTATCTTAGTTGTTATCTTAGTTGTTATCTTAGTTGTTATGTTATGTTATGTTATGTTATGTTATATTAGATGTCATGTTATGTTTTTTTTTTTTTTTTTTTTTTTTTTTTTTTTTTTTTTTTTTTTTTTGTCTTCTACAGTAAGCAAGGTTCAATTAAGGAAAAGAAGACAGATAGAATGTATGGAAGAAAAAATAAAAGGAGACAGATAGGGAAAACGTAGAGACACACTATTATCATGCGATCTGGCCCAAGGAAGCAGCAGTGCAGGTCCTAATTGTGTGTCTGTGTGTTTTGTTGTTGTTGTTGTTGTTGTTGTTGTTGTTGTTGTTGTCTTTTACAGTAAGCAAGTATCAATGGAGGAAAATAAGACGTAGGATGGATTTTTTTAAGACGTAGGATGGATTTTTTTTAAATGGTTGAAAAGATGTAGCGACAGTATTAAACTTTACAAAGTACTAAATCATTAAGTCTAAACTCCAATCAAATCCAATGTCCACGCCTCGAAACTTGCACGCCACGCCGCGCAGAGACCGATCTGGAAAGAGCCGAGTTTTTTTTTTTTTTTTTTTTTTTTTTTTTTTTTTTTTTTTTTTTCTCCCCACTGAATGAGTTTTATAAATGAAAATCGCGTTTGTATGCATGTATGTAAGTATGTATGTATGTATGCATGTAATGTTATGTTATGTTATGTTATGTTGTGTTATGTTATGTTATGTTATGTTATGCATGTATGCATGTATGTATGTATGTATGTATGTATGTATGCATGTATGTATGTATGTAGGTATGTATGTATGTATGCATGTATATGTGTATGCACGTATGCATGTATGTATGCATGTATGTATGTATGTATGTATGTATGCATGTGTGTATGCCTGCATGCATGTATGTATGTCTGTATGTATGTATGTATGTATGTACCTTGTATGTACCTTTTATGTAATGTACGTATGTATGTATCTATGTATGTATGTGCGATAAAGGTGTTCAAAGTAGGTCGCTCAGCATTGTCAGACATCGTCTTGAGTGAGATAGGTATGTTCAAAGTTGTTGACATTGGCATGTGACACGGATAGGTAGGCCGGCTGCCTGTTGCGTTGCGCGCGGAGTGGCGACATGGCAGGCGTGGCGGCACAGACCGGACCGCCCTGTCCACACTGTGGAACCAAACTGGTGACAGAGACAGAGAGAGAGAGAGAGAGACAGAGAGACAGAGAGGCAGAGAGAGAGAGAGAGAGAGAGAGAGAGAGAGGTAGAGACAGAGACAGAGGCAGAGACAGAGAGAGAAAGGTAGGGGGAGGAATTTCTCTCCCCCCCTCCCTGCCAACACACACGTTCATCCCCATCCCCAAAATGTCAATATATCTACTGCGTTTGGCAAAAGTCGCCTCGGAGGCGAAACTCAAGTCCAAAGTTTCTGCTTCTGAGAGGCCTGCTCGTGCAGTCATAGGGATTTCTCCGCTGAAAGCTTGAGCTTGTGGGATTTTCCCGGAGGCAGCAACTTTCTTCGTCCCTGGGTTGCATAGGGCGAGAGAAGTTTGAAAAATATGCACATATCAAGATGTGTATGCATACATAAGCGGTGTAAGGAAAGTTTTGTCCTACATCAACCCTATCTTTGTCTGAGCTAGCGCTGCAGCCTGTGACCCAGATTATATGCACAGCGAGTACAGCACCCACAGATGTGTGTCCCTCAACCGCACCTCCCCACTCGCTTTCCCTTGCGAGAGTTTAAACAAGTTGGAAAGTTATCAAAAATCGGTCCGACTTTCACTTTTCTAAATTCTCTCCAGCAAGAGCGAATGGGGAGGTGTAGTTGAAGGAAACACGTCTGTGGGCGTTATGCATACTGTACACATCAGCAGCGCCACAGGCTGTAGCGCTTGCTCAGGAAAAAATAGGGTGAAAGTGTATTATGCATCCCACCATCCCAGGGTGGTCTGACAAACGACCGCCCCCAGGGACCAGGAGGCTATCTTTCCCTGAGTAAGCGCTGCAACATATGGCGCAGCTTATATGCACAGCATGCATAATGCCCACAGATATGTGCCCCGCAACCACACCCTCCCGCTCGCTCCTACTGAGA
>WBZZ01002377.1:157500-160000 GCA_019918135.1 Paulinella micropora | reverse complement strand
CTATATGTACTGTATCACCTCAGTAGAAGGATCAGGAGTAGCTTGGGTTGCATCTCATGTATGTAATATACGTACTGGATGTAATGTATGTACGGTATATACTGTATGTACTGTATGTATTGTATGTATTGTTTCACCTCAGTGGGTGGGTCAGGCTGGCTGGCTAGGCACAGAGGAGGCGCCACGTACTCCACCGCAGACGACACCTAGACATGTACGTTTTGTATGTAAGCTTATGTATGTATGTATGTATGTATGTATGTATGTATGTATGTATGTATGTATATGCATGTATGTATGTATGTATGTATGTATGCATGCATGCATGCATGCATGTATGCATGCATGTATGCATGCATGTATGTATGTATGTATGTATGTATGTATGTATGTATGTGTGTATGCATGTATGTATATAAACATCTAGAGCGTGTGTGGACCTCCTCCAGCTCGGCGTACTGTAGAGAAAACTCCTGCAAAACACACAAAAACATATATATGCTAGTTAATAATAATAATAATAATAATAATAATAATAATAGTAATAATAGTGCTTCTCTGTCAATGGCTGATGCATTTCTGCACATGCGCCTCCATCGTCTCACCCGTGAGGGGAGTACGAAGAATTGACGATAAGCTCTAATGACACCCCCGCAAGGGCAGTTCCAACACTTCCAGACGGGCCGGTATGTTCAATGAAAATACTGGTCCAGAAATAGACCGGTATGTTCAATGAAAATACTGGTGGCACCGACGGGAATCGAACTGGCGACAGGGCCCAGATGGTAGAACTTGACCACTGGGCTATCACGGTGTCCAAATAGTAATAATAATAATAATAATAATAATGATAATAATAGTGCTTCTCTGTCAATGGCTGATGCAAATCTGCACATGCGCCTCCATCGTCTCACCCGTGAGGGGAGTACGAAGAATTGACGATAGGCTCTAATGACACCCCGCACGGGCAGTTCCAACACTTCCAGACGGACCGGTATGTTCAATGAAAATACTGGTGGCACCGACGGGAATCGAACTGGCGACAGGGCCCAGATGGTAGAACTTGACCACTGGGCTATCACGGTGTCCAAATGATAATAATAATAATGATGATAATGATGATAATAATGATAATAATAATAATAATAATAATAATAATAATAACAATAATAATAATAATAATAATAATAATAATAATAATAATAATAATATAATAATAATAATAATAATACTATATCTGAGGCGTACTGATGCAGCTAATGGCATATCCTCAACGGACATAAGCCTCCAATACCCTTGTTCGAGGTCCTCCACCCCCCCGTGTCAGTCCCTCGCCTGATGATCGGGGCCACCGATGGAGCTCCTGAGGGCAAGACTGCACTAAGGCGAGGTTATTCCGCAGTCCCAGCAACCTCTTGCAAGACGTCACCGAATGTGCAAGTGCATACACCAAGCGCGGTTGCTAGAGCTGCCTCGAAACCCACCCATAACAATCTGGTGTCTGCTGGGTCCTGGGCTATCAACCAGCATATGCGGAGTTTAAGATCTTTTACGCGCGCAACGACCCTCCTCCCCAGCATCTACCACCAAAGGGTTATGAGTTGGCGTCACAGTTTAACGCCTTGAGGCCATTGGGCTTGAACTCTGTTTAGCAAGTGTGACTAGGTTTTTTCATCGGGATTTCCCTCAAATATGTCACAGTCAACACTCCAAGGCAGATTTACTATATCTGAGGCGTACTGATGCAGCTAATGGCATATCCTCAACGGACATAAGCCTCCAATACCCTTGTTCGAGGTCCTCCACCCCCCGTGTCAGTCCCTCGCCTGATGATCGGGGCCACCGATGGAGCTCCTGAGGGCAAGACTGCACTAAGGCGAGGTTATTCCGCAGTCCCAGCAACCTCTTGCAAGACGTCACCGAATGTGCAAGTGCATACACCAAGCGCGGTTGCTAGAGCTGCCTCGAAACCCACCCATAACAATCTGGTGTCTGCTGGGTCCTGGGCTATCAACCAGCATATGCGGAGTTTAAGATCTTTTACGCGCGCAACGACCCTCCTCCCCAGCATCTACCACCAAAGGGTTATGAGTTGGCGTCACAGTTTAACGCCTTGAGGCCATTGGGCTGGAACTCTGTTTAGCAAGTGTGACTAGGTTTTTTCATCGGGATTTCCCTCAAATATGTCACAGTCAACACTCCAAGGCAGATTTAATAATAATAATAATAATAATAATAATAACAATAATAATAATAATAATAATAATAATAATAATGATAATAGTGCTTCTCAGTCAATGGCGAATGTATTTCTGCACATGTGCCTCCATCGTCTCACCCGCGAGGGGAGTACGAAGATTTGACGATAGGCTCTACTGACACCCCCGCAAGGCAGCTCCAAGCCTTCCAGACAGACCAATACTTTCAAAGAAAATGTCCTTTGAAAATTCTGGCCCCGATAGGAATCGAACTGGCGACAGGTCCCAGATGGTAGACCTTA
>WBZZ01002377.1:117500-135000 GCA_019918135.1 Paulinella micropora | reverse complement strand
TATTATTATTGTTATTATTATTATTACTATCACTATTACTATTACTACTACTACTACTACTACTACTACTACTACTACTACTACTACTACTACTACTACTACTACTACTACTACTACTACTACTACTACTGCTAATACGAATACTACTATCATTATTATTGTTATTGTTATTATTATTATTATTATTATTATTATTATTATTATTATTATTATTATTATTATTATTCAGCCCAATGGCCTCAAGGCGTTAAACTGTGACGCCAACTCATAACCCTTTGGTGGTAGATGCTGGGGAGGAGGGTCGTTGCGCGCGTAAAAGATCTTAAACTCCGCATATGCTGGTTGATAGCCCAGGACCCAGCAGACACCAGATTGTTATGGGTGGGGTTTCGAGGCAGCTCTAGCAACCGCGCTTGGTGTATGCACTTGCACATTCGGTGACGTCTTGCAAGAGGTTGCTGGGACTGCGGAATAACCTCGGCTTAGTGCAGTCTTGCCCTCAGGAGCTCCATCGGTGGCCCCGATCATCAGGCGAGAGACTGACACGGGGGGTGGAGGACCTCGAACAAGGGTCTTGGAGGCTTATGTCCGTTGAGGATATGCCATTAGCTGCATCAGTACGCCTCAGATATAGTAAATCTGCCTTGGAGTGTTGACTGTGACATATTTGAGGGAAATCCCGATGAAAAAACCTAGTCACACTTGCTAAACAGAGTTCCAGCCCAATGGCCTCAAGGCGTTAAACTGTGACGCCAACTCATAACCCTTTGGTGGTAGATGCTGGGGAGGAGGGTCGTTGCGCGCGTAAAAGATCTTAAACTCCGCATATGCTGGTTGATAGCCCAGGACCCAGCAGACACCAGATTGTTATGGGTGGGGTTTCGAGGCAGCTCTAGCAACCGCGCTTGGTGTATGCACTTGCACATTCGGTGACGTCTTGCAAGAGGTTGCTGGGACTGCGGAATAACCTCGGCTTAGTGCAGTCTTGCCCTCAGGAGCTCCATCGGTGGCCCCGATCATCAGGCGAGAGACTGACACGGGGGGGTGGAGGACCTCGAACAAGGGTATTGGAGGCTTATGTCCGTTGAGGATATGCCATTAGCTGCATCAGTACGCCTCAGATATAGTATTATTATTATTATTATTATTATTATTATTATTATTATTATTATGGACACCGTGATAGCCCAGTGGTCAAGTTCTACCATCTGGGCCCTGTTGCCAGTTCGATTCCCGTCGGTGCCACCAGTATTTTCATTGAACATACCGGTCCGTCTGGAAGTGTTGGAACTGCCCGTGCGGGGGTGTCATTAGAGCCTATCGTCAATTCTTCGTACTCCCCTCACGGGTGAGACGATGGAGGCGCATGTGCAGATTTGCATCAGCCATTGACAGAGAAGCACTATTATTATTATTATTATTATTATTATTAATATTATTATTATTATTATTGACACCGTGATAGCCCAGTGGTCAAGTTCTACCATCTGGGCCCTGTCGCCAGTTCGATTCCAGTCGGTGCCACCAGTATTTTCATTGAACATACCGGTCTATTTCTGGACCAGTATTTTCATTGAACATACCGGCCCGTCTGGAAGTGTTGGAACTGCCCTTGCGGGGGTGTCATTAGAGCTTATCGTCAATTCTTCGTACTCCCCTCACGGGTGAGACGATGGAGGCGCATGTGCAGAAATGCATCAGCCATTGACAGAGAAGCACTATTATTATTATTATTATTATTATTATTATTATTATTATTATTATCCTGAGTCTCTCCTCCATTTGTCATTCTCATTTCTCCTTTCCTTGTCCCTTCAAACGCTTCAACAAAGCTGCTTTCTCGCTTGAAACGCCTTGGCTGTGTTGACTGCTTGTTGTGCGGCACAGGAGGACGACAACTTCCTGAGAGTCTTCTGCTGCTTCTATGACGGGTTCTTCTTCTTCTTCTTCTTCTTCTTCTTCTTCTTCTTCTTCTTCTCCTCCTCCTCCTCCTCCTCCTTCTTCTTCTTCTTCTTCTTCTTCTTCTTCTTCTTCTGCTTTCTTCTGCTTTCTGCTGCTTTTTCTGCTTTCTTCTGCTTTCTTCTTCTGCTGCTGCTGCTTCTTCTTCTTCTTCTTCTTCTTCTTCTTTCTTCTTTCTTCTTTCTTCTTTCTTCTTTCTTCTTCTTCTTCTTCTTCTTCATCTTCTTCTTCTTCTTCTTCTTCTTCTTCTTCTTCTTCTTCTTCTTCCTCTTCCTCCTTCTCCTCCTCCTCCTCCTCCCCTCCTCCCCTCTCTCTCTCTCTCTCTCTCTCTGCATCTGTGTATGTGTGTTAATGGCCCGATGAGTTATTGATTCTTTTCTACTGCTGGTGTCTCTTGCTCTGTATCGTGCTTGTCAGCGGCTGTCGCAAGTTCGAGCTGGCTTGTCAACTGCTCTGCATCAAGTTCAATTTGTAAGTCAGCCTTTCCCTTCGCCGCCCTAAGCAACCGCATCCGGCCTCCTGGCGGTACGGTATTAGCAACATTCAAGTGGCAAGACTATCACACTTTTTCATTTTCTCGTTCAATATTGGGATGTATTAGTACAACGATACTGACTCTGCACGTCGTCTCACAGTCGAAAGCCCTCGCTTTGAGCTTTTGAAAGATGGCGTCCGACTTGTTATAGCGCTACTATGTGACAGAGAAAGCTGAGATCGAAGTTGAACGACTTTGTCAGTTGGGTGTCGGCGGTGGGTTTTCTCGGGGTTGGGTAGGGAGCTCCTCAACAAGCAAACCGATGGAAAAACGCTGTGTATTGTCATTCGGGGCAGACCAACCCTCAAGGACAGTATCAATAAAATTCTTCATTTTTTGCATGGAACGACTTCAAGAACCAATAATATATACATACCATTGCTTGCCTGACTTCACAAATGGGAAGCCGCAGCCGGACGCCCATACTCGGTCTGAATCTTTTGTTTTTGCAAAATCATAGTTATGAATCCAGGGATGTGTGTTCAAAGTGGAGTATTAAACTGTATTTCGCTTGATTGCCGCTGCGAGTCTTGATGACTGATGCCTGCCGAACCTGTTCAGTGCCAGTGATTACCGGTATCCGCCCTGAGACCGTCGGTGGCAGAGACGGGGCAGTTGGCTGAGCCTCCGTCATCTTCTCAGCCTTCCTCAGGTTACTAGTAGCGACTGTATCGTTAGGACAGTTATCGGTTAGTATATAGATGAATCATTGATTAAATATCGTACTATTGTAACAATCTGGAGTCTGCAATAAAATCGCTGCTGGCAACGGGGTATGGAACTTGCCATTGAATTTTCCTCAGATTTTCGGAAATTTTCTGAGCAAGCACCGTGGTGTCCTCAGAAAAAAAGCCGCATGGGCGGCGGCGCCGGGGAATTTTGATCATGGCTGATGCGTTTCAAAGCTAGGTCACGGTGTAATACTGTGATTTAATATGTTTTTTTTTTTTAGACCTTTTGGGCCCCGCCTGTGTGTGAGTTTGTATACAACTCTTCAAGTAGGCAGATACAACGAACTCTTACTTCATGAAGAACACTATGGCTGCATTGAGTCCTGACTCCGAGGCTGATCTTGAGGAGCAGGTGAAATACCAGTAAATAGCACTTGGAGCGGTCACTTCAAGTTCGTTTACAATATTGAATACTAACTTTTTACGTAATTTCATACTCGTCAAGTTGCAGACTTGACTGAATGCAACTTACGATCGAGTGTGAATCGTAGATTGTGAGTCTCCAGTTGTCAAAGCTTTTGCTTCAAGTTAACAGTCATCAAACGGGTAGTGTCAGCCGGGTTGGTGAACTCGAAAACCAAAGTGATTTGGCCCGGAAGGCTAGGCGGCGAAAATGGCTGGGACGCATGTAAAGGCAGTCAAACATTGTTTTTCCGTTCACTCTTGTTACCCTTGTCCACACATTTACCGCAACGTGCGTGTTTCGCGGGAAATCGGTGGAAAATGCAATAGAGTGGGAAAAAAGCAATTGTTGATCTGTTCTAAAAAGAACTTTGACTTGACTGATCGTTTGAGATCATTTCTGAACGAAATCAAAAACTAGTTAGTGAAGTCGAAACATCGTGCAGAGGAGAATCTAATGCCTTGAACCTGTCAAAAAGAGTGAATTGTCAACGCGGCGGTAAAGGTTTTGGCCGGTCGTTAAGGTGCTCAGTCTGATAGCTCCCCCCCCCCCCCCCCCCCCCGACCTAACGGTTGAGTTGAGTTGCGTGCAGAATGAGTAATTAACGAACGAAGTGATGTCCTGCAAAAACAAAATTCAAAGGAAAAAGAGAGGCGGATGAGTCTCTTAAACCATAGGAGAATTCAAGAATGATGCGTCGATGATTGCGCGATGCGGATGATGATCAGCCGGGGCCGCATATCCATGATTCGCAGCGGGACTGAGACAATGCGGTGATATCGGGGGCGATGTCGCGCCGTAGAAAATTAGGTGGCCGGGTATCACACAGCCGAGATGAACCAAATAAGCACCAAATATGCCGTGCCGATATAGTCACTGAGGTGTTCAAGTTCGATGAGAATGATCGTTGACCTGCACGCACAAGAGGCGATCAAGGACTTACAGGGATACGCAGGTTATGGCGTAATTCTTCTAGGGACGATGACGGGTCAAGTGGGAAAAGCGCTGGGCGGTGGCGGGTGAAGCCGGTACGATGATCATGAGCAAAACCTACTTGAGAGTGATGGGGGCGGCTATTTCTTGGACCTTGCTTTCTTGCCTTTCTGGAAGACGTGCAACGGGAAGGTTTCGCCGGTGATGAGGGTACCTCGAAGACGCTTAAGAACATTCAATTTGGCGGGGAGCCGGCCTTTGTCCTTGTTGTCCCTGAAGGGGCGCAACTCGATGTGGCGATGAACGACTTGATCGTTGGTGGTGTCGAAGAGGAGGGGCTTCCAGGAGGCTAGGGGCTTGTTCCAGCTCTGGATGGTGGTTTTGTCCTCCGTGTCTTCGTAGATGGGACGGAAGAGAGGGTTGGTGTCCGAGGTCGTACCAAGTTGGTGAACTACGAGGTCTTCTTCCTCGTTCTCCGGGTCCTCGTCTAAAACGATGCCAAGTTTAACCTGGTTGCGGTCGATGAATGCAACGAATTCACCAGTTGTGTAGTTGACGGTGTCGTCATCGTAATTGTCCACTGCGACCGAGTTGAGCGGGGCGACGCCATCGGTGGGAGCAGTGTACGGGGAGAGGTGTGAGCGGTCGATCCGCTTCAATACCTTGTTGGTCTTGAGGTGGCGAAGCTTGAAGCAGTTGGAGTTGACCTGCTCCAAGATCGTGTAGGGGCAGTCGAATTGAAGGACGGACGAGGCGGGGATGCCTTGCTTCGGGGGCTTAGGGCGGTAGACGGTGACGGTGTCGCCAACCTTCCACTCCTTAACAGCCTTGCGGCGGCCCTTGTCACGAGTCTTCTGAGCGACGGATCGGGCGCGGGAGACGTCCGTGTACGTGCTGATGTACGCTGTGACGGTGGTGCGGGCGCGGCGTAGCAGTTCGATCTGCTCCGAAGACTGAAGCGAAAGCGTAGGGGAAGCGTCGAGAGCGGCGCTTGAGGCGGAGGCGCGGGCGGTGACAATCTCCGGGGAATCGAAGAAGTCCAGTGTGCACCGGGGTCTGCGCGCTAGCATGCCCTCAAAGGCGGTTGTACCTGTAGCCGTGGACACATAGGTGTTCTGGGCGAAGGAAAGGGACGGGATGATGCTAGGCCAGTTCGATTTATCTGCCTTGGGCAGGGATTGGATCGCCGTGCAGATGCTTGGATCCCTACCCTATTCTGGGCTCTCGTACGGATACCCTACGCACCGATAAGAAGTTCCAGGAGGAAGTTAAGGCTGGGAAGACTACTCGCCTTCATGCTAACCTATGGCGTACGCAAACTATTCAATTTATTTACGATTTATTGACCAGTTACGTTGGTGACGAACGAGACATTCTTCGGAAGAACCACAAGGATAAGGCTACATGGCTACCACAGGTCCCCATTGCCCCTCAAGCCAGCCTAGACCTTCACCGTAATCCGGACTGGACAGATGCTGAGGTCTACACACGGAACTCGTGGAAAATCTTTTTTATGCCGACGAGGCCGACTGGGGGATAATATGGAATCAATGGATTTTAATCGACTGTAAATGGAATTTTCAACATGATAACTGACCGGGGACAGTCTAGACTCACATGTACACTAGGTGAGGGGGACGATGAGTGACTTTAGGGTAACACGGGGTGTGCAATTTTGTCCGAGGGGAGGGGTCCAGTCACAGACTATCACTCGAGATAATTTTCATATTTTATCCCGGTTTGGTTCGGCTGGTCTTAACTCGACTTCTCGCACACCCTGACGCCAAACTTGTTGACAGAAGTGGGCCCAAGTCGTTGCTCTCCCTCATCCACTCCACTCTCTTCTCTCCCTTCTCTGCTCTGGCCGGTCCGCTGACTAGAAAATGGATTATGTTTGCGTGGTTGTTGCGGAATATTTTGCGAGACTTGTGGACTTGTGGAAATTTTGGTGTCACGTAAAGTTTCAAATTCCCCGAAAACGAGCCTTTGCGTAATTTTATGAGACTTTTCCAATGCCGCAGCTTTAAGACCTCGTTCGTCTGGGTAGTAAGGAGATTTGGGGGGACGCAACACGGGACTTACCGACAAATCCAACTCCGGATAATCTGGGTCTTGTTTGGCGTGATATCCGCAGTACCTCGCATAAGATAATCGTTTCGCGTGATTTGCGTATATTCCTTTTCCTTTTGATTTTTCAACGGAAACATTACACGGTTTTGCGTCTGTTTATTCCGGCACATTTTGTGTCAGGCGTGACTCCGTAAGAACTCTCAAGCCTCAAAGGAGTTTCGTTAGGGTTAGGGATGACTGGGGAACATCGTGGGGTGGCGGATACTAACCGCTCTTCCTTGCCTTCTCCCCGTAGTGAGGAGGGACCTCGTAGGGTGGCCGATACTAACCGCATTTCCCGTCCTTCTCCACTCTCACTATGTCTATTCCCTACCCTAGGTGTAGTCTTTGTCTCGTTCAAAAGGGCTTGGGGACTTGTAGATTTGTGATGAGGTGAGCTTGGTTGCTCGTCATCTCTTTCTCTTTCTTCCTCATCATCATCGCTCTTATCATAAGTGTTCCCCATATGGATTAAAGCAACGTTTGTATCAGAGTCACTTTGTTCGTCATCGTTTTTGTCGTTGCCGGTTGTTATCAAAGTGAGTGCTTTCTTTTTCTTATGAAAGGGTTTCTTTTTGTTTTTGTAATTGTTCTTTTGTTCGTTCTTTTCTTGTTCCGTGCCTTTGTCTTCCGTTTGATTCCGTTTTAATTTTCCTTCTTTGCGGAACTTTTCCGAAATCACCGGACAATATCTCATGGTATGGCCTTTGGCATCACATCCGAAACACGTGACTTTGAGCGTCCAGTTTGGAGCTGTCTTTGGTCCCGGTTTATTGTCTCCCCTTTTCCCTTTATTATTCATCAGGAGATTGGTCTCTTGCCGCTGCTTGCCATCCCGAGATTTCTTGTTGTTGTCTTTGCGAATTTGAGTTTTTCTCTCACGGAAATTGTTACGTCTTTCTTTTTCTTCCCACATTAACCATCTTTCCCTAGATGCTTCGCATAGTTCCGAGAAATTTGGTCTTAGTCTGGCCGGGAGATCATAGTGGTCCACCTGAAATTTATCTCCGAAAGCTGGATGGTAGCGCAATTTCTTAAGTAGCTTTCTCTTTGCTTCCTCATCGGAAAATGGCGCCCCACGTAAACTTTCAAGCTGGATTTTCTTTGCGAGAAATTCATTTAGCCAGTCTACATACCTCTGACCTGCCCTTGGTCTCGTTCTCTCAAACTCTTCCTCTAACATGTACCTACCTGCTCCGGAAATGCCTCCCCATTGATCTCTTACTACTATCAACTCTTCAATGGGTCCTTTCGTCTTCTGTGTTCGCAGGAAATTAGATACATTGTCTTTGGAAAAAGCCACAGACAGACATAACTGCAAAGTTTTCATCCTTTCATAATATTTCTTCTCTTTGCGGATAGCTGTCTTTCTTCTTGTGTGTTGTTTCATACGTTGTCTTTTCTTTTTCCTTGCTTCTTTCTCTTTCCACTCTCTCTTTTGTTCTGCTGTCATTTTATCCCAACCTTCTGGCTGTTTGATATCTTCTTTCTTTGTCTGGGGTCTCTGTCTTCCTCTCTGAGAGGTGTCTGACTCTTCATCTTCCTCACTATCACTTATGGGCGTGTCGGGCTCTTCTAAGTCTTCTGCCGTCTTAGCCCTTGCTTCGTCGTAAGGAAAATCCCTTTTGGCTTTAGCTGGGTCGGCTAATGCCACAGATACCATCTCTGCCACGTGGACAGATATCCCCTGCATGTTCTTCTGAAACTTGCTTGACCAAGGCCAAAAGCTTTGGTCGTTGCCCTCGAATATGGGCACTTGACTCAATACGTGCTTTGGCACGCTTACCACCTTGACAAGGCTCATAACTAAAGTAATCTATCACTCAAACGCAGAGTTTAGGGAAGCTACCCCGCTAAGGGTAAATAATAACCTAAGAAAAGACTTTTAATGACTTTGGGTCACACAAATTTATGATGTTATGACCTTACAGAATGGTAATACTCATTTGATTCTAGGCATTCCAGATTATGATTCGCGAATACTCTAGAAAGTGTCCTTGTCAGTAATAAAGGTATTAATAACTGTCCGGCCTATGAACCTGCCTATGACTAAGACTATCCAAATTACCGGTAAATTGTCTAGGTGGAGTAACGGGTATTAGTAGTACATTACAACGTCAATAGCCTATGCTACGCATAGATAATCAAGAGTTGCTGAAGCGATATGTGAAAACCAGGATGTCATAGCTTTTCTGGAAGTGACTTAAATATGCCACTGAAGAGTCACATTAACCAATTTTTTTCGTAAATTTTGTGTAGTAATAGGCAGCCACTTGAACACTGATTGTGAAGTTATTAAAGAACGGTTGTTTGAGTCACATAGTTAGCTTCAACTAGACTCATTTCAATAATACCCATTAGTACTGCTATCAAAATGATCCACAAATGTGGCTGGAGAAACACATAAAATACCACCGATCCACATTTGTGGATCCTGATCCACAAATGTGGATGCCGGAGTAAGGGTTAATATTAAGCTAAACATATATAAATTAACCCTTAACCGGTTTGGCACTTTTGGGGATTAACGTTGTTTTATGCTGTTCTCCAGCCACGTTTGTGGATTTTGATAGCAGTAGTGATGTATATCAGTGAAATGAGTTTGGTTGAAGCTAACCATGTCAAAAAACCGTTCTCGAAAACTTATAAAACCTTCACAATCAGGGTTAAAGTGGCTGTCTATTACAAAAGTAAAAAAAAAAAAAGTGATTGATGCCTGTCAGTGACTTCAGTGGCACATTCAAGTCACTTCCAGACAAGCTTTGACATTCTGGTTTTCACACATTGTTTCAACAACTCTTGATTTGTTAATTTGTAGCATAGGACAGCATTTTACGATTGATACTAATGTTTCTATGCACACTGAAATGTAAACGAAAATATGTGAAAAAAAAGTGGTTGGTGTCAGTCTTGAGTGGCACATTTAAGTCACTTCTAGATAAGCTATGACATCCTGGCTTTCGTAGAACGCTCCAACAACTTAACTTATTAATTTGTAGCGTCGGACAACATTTTAACATCAGCAGTGATGTTTTTAAAACTCAATTCACTTTTGGGGATTGAAACCGGTTAAGGGTTAATATTCTGGGTGGTGGTCTGACTAAAAGTGGGACGTGTTTTGTATATTGTACAACGGTAACAGCCTGGGACGACGATTGGAAGGTTGTGATGGAAAACTTGATTCCGGTAGTGAAGAACGAGCTGACAACGCCACCAATCAGCGAAGCAGTCTTGCAAACTGTTTCTGTCCAATTAGAACACCAACAACTGCACGGAATCTAGCTGAGAAAACAAACAGGTTTCAACGAAAAGAAACAGAGTGGTGGGTTGTGGCGGGGGGATGGTTATAGTTTCTGGTAAGGGGTGGCTTGAGCGCCGCTTGCGTCGACGTCGAAGGACTCCACCTGGCGGCCGCCGTAGCTGTTAGCTGCCTGCTGCTGCGGCGCCACTCGCAACGTGCTCTCCGCCCTGCCACACGCATGTGGAAAACAGAATGTGTACACGTGTGTGTGTGTGTGTGTGTGTGTAGAGAGAGAGAGAGATAGAGAGAGAGAAATAGAGAAAGAGAGAGAGAGAGAGAGAGAGAGACAAAGAAAGAGAGAGAGAGACACACACAAAGAGACAGAGAGAGAGAGAGAGAGAGAGAGGAAGCGCCCAAAGGCGGCCGCAGGAGGGGGTGGGGTGGGGGTGGGGGGGGGGGGGGGGGGGGGGGGGGGGGGGGGGGGGTTGAACGGAGGACATCGACTTGTCATATAATATACAATTGGAAAAATGCGGTGTTTTTGTCTACTTAATTGGAATCTGCTAGATCGGTTACCGGGCAGGTCCGGGCGGACCGCTGGCGGGCGCGCTGCCGTTGTCGCCCAGCATGAAGGGCTGCTGGGCCGGCGGAGGAAGGTAGGGCGCGTCAGGGTTCTCCGAGGACAGCGACTGTGCATAGATATATACACATAGAGGGAGAGAGAAAGAGAGAGAGAGAGAGAGAGGGGTGGGGGGGGAGGGGAGGGGAGGTGTGTGTGTGTGTGTGTGTGTGTATGGGTAGATGGGTGGGTGGGTAGGTGGGTGGGTGGGTGAGTGGGGTGGGGTGTGGGTGGGGGTGGGTGGGTGGGTTGGTGTGTGTGTGTGTGTGGGGGGGGGGGGGGGGGGGGGGGGGGGGGGGGGGGGGAGGGGGGGGGAGACCATAGAGCCGTTGGCGGATCTGCGACGGTAGACAGCGAAAGCACACACCAAGAACAACACAGAACCGAACACTAAAGCAGCACATTATTATTATTATTATTATTATTATTATTATTATTATTATTATTATTATTATTATTATTATTATTATTATTATTATGGACACCGTGATAGCCCAGTGGTCAAGTTCTACCATCTGGGCCCTGTCGCCAGTTCGATTCCCGTCGGTGCCACCAGTATTTTCATTGAACATACCGGTCCGTCTGGAAGTGTTGGAACTGCCCTTGCGGGGGTGTCATTAGAGCCTATCGTCAATTCTTCGTACTCCCCTCACGGGTGAGACGATGGAGGCGCATGTGCAGAAATGCATCAGCCATTGACAGAGAAGCACTATTATTATTATTACTATTATTATTATTATTATTATTATTATTACTATTATTATTATCATCATCATCATCATCATATCATTATTATTATTATTATTATTATTATTATTATTATTATTATTATTATTATTATTATTATTATTAGGGAGTACATAGGCCATCGGTCCTTTCCATGGGCTGATTGGTATAAAGCTCCTAGAGTAATGTTCTATGCCGTCACTTCCTTTATTCCACCGATTGGTGTGGAGACTTTCCTTATGGAATGGAGGACTGGATGCACATGGCCTTTTGGCTCAGCAATTGGCAGGAGATACACTATTATTATTATTATTATTATTATTATTTTTCCATGGGCTGATTGGTATAAAGCTCCTAGAGTAATGTTCTATGCCGTCACTTCCTTTATTCCACCGATTGGTGTGGAGACTTTCCTTATGGAATGGAGGACTGGATGCACATGGCCTTTTGGCTCAGCAATTGGCAGGAGATACACTATTATTATTATTATTATTATTGGACACCGTGATAGCCCAGTGGTCAAGTTCTACCATCTGGGCCCTGTCGCCAGTTCGATTCCCGTCGGTGCCACCAGTATTTTCATTGAACATACCGATCCGTCTGGACCAGTATTTTCATTGAACATACCGGCCCGTCTGGAAGTGTTGGAACTGCCCTTGCGGGGGTGTCATTAGAGCTTATCGTCAATTCTTCGTACTCCCCTCACGGGTGAGACGATGGAGGCGCATGTGCAGAAATGCATCAGCCATTGACAGAGAAGCACTATTATTATTATTATTATTATTATTATTATTATTATGGGGGGCACCAATACATGGTTGGGTGTCACCGCCACACGGCGGGGTTGGGGCCGTTGGCAGCTTGTTATGAGGGGTACATAATCAGTGCTCCACTGATTCATGAGACGGAAACTTTTACTGAGAGAAGCTCTCTCACCACGCTCACGGCTCTTGGCTCGGGGTGGCCTCTGGTATCACTCGGGGTGCGGGGGGTGGGGGTTATCTGAGGGAGGGGGTTGGGCTCAGTGGGTCACTGGACAGGTTGGTTAACTAAACTACTGTCGGTATGAGTGGGTATGAAGGCGACAGGCCCAACACATTTCCACAAGCCTTGAAATCACTCAACTGCCACAGTAGCGACTGCCTGGACGCGGGGCTCCTGACTCACCCTCTCTCCCAGAACCCCTCGTGCTCACTTTGCGGATGCCATGGGGATGCTCTGGCGGAGGGTCGGGACGTGTTGGGTGCATGTGACCGGGCCTGTCACTTAGTGTTCTCGGTAGATGACTCTTTTGTAGCTTCTATCGGACGCAGGGTGGCTTGCCACGACACCTCAATGATGCATAGTACGTCACGTCTCTGGCCTGGTTACGGGGGCGGGTAACTGAGGCGGGTTCCTGAAGGCTGGTTACGGAAGCTATGTTATTGTTGTTGGGTTTCTGGCTGCTATGTTATTGTTGTTGGGTTCCTGGCTGCTATGTTATTGTTGTTGGGTTCCTGGCTGCTATGTTATTGTTGTTGGGTTCCTGGCTGCTATGTTATTGTTGTTGGGTTCCTGGCTGCTATGTTATTGTTGTTGGGTTCCTGGCGGCGTACATGTTTATGCTTTTTTAAGGGTTGAGCTTTAAATAACCCCACTCGGGTCTTCTTTTATCGAGCTCACCACTCGGTGGATGGAGGCCTGGGGTAGACTTATACGATGTTTTTGATGCTAGGTTCCGTCTCCAGGGATTCGACTGGCATCGCTGCTTTGCCTCACCGCACTGCCTCACCCACACATCCACGCTGGCACACTGTTTCTCCTCTTGCTCTTGTACCTATGTCGCACACAGCTATGAGCTCACGCCGATGAGTGGTTGTGACGAGGTGCACCCAGCTGGATTGTGGGCGAGCCACGGCGGCCTCGCTCTCGCTCTCTCTCTCTCTCTCTCTCTCTCTCTCTCTCTCTCTCTCTCTCTCTCTCTCTCTCTCTCTTTTTTTTTTTTTTTTTTTTTTTTTTTTTTTTTTTTTTTTTTTTTTTTTTTGTTTGTTTTTTTTTTGTTGCTTTGCTTTGCTTTGCTTTGGGCGAGGCCTAGCTTTCACATGGGCGAGCTGAGCCTATGAGAGGCGCACGATAAGCGTTCCATTGATTTATGAGACGGGTCCCAGAGTAACTCATGTGAGTTGCTCATCATACTCATGGCTCTTGGCTCGGGGTGGCCTCTGGAATCACAAGGGGTGGGCACTGGGGGAGGGGGTTGTGTTCAGAGGGTCACCGCGAAGGATGATCAACCAAACTACTGTCGGTCGGAGTTTGTACGAAGGCGAGAGGCCCTACACCTTACCACAAGCCTTGAAACGACTAAATGACCAAAGTAACGACGGACCGGAGCGGGGCTCCTGGCTCACCCTCTCTCTCAGCACTCTTCGTGCTCATCCTGCGGATGCCATGGGGTTGCTCTGGCGGAGGGTTATGGGGTGGTGGGTACACGTGCACGGGCCTGTCACTCTGTGCTCTCGGTAGATGACTCACTTGCAGCGTTTATCGGACGCAGGGTGGTTTGCCACGACACCTACCTCGATGATGCACAACGGGTCCTGCCTCGTGCCTGGTTACGGATGCAGGTGAGTGTTTGTGTGTATTCCTATACATACGTACACGTATGCTTTTTAAGGGTTGAGCTTTAAATAACCCCACCTGGGTCCTCATTTATCGAGTTTACAACTCGATCAATGCGGCACCGGGGTCCCATACCACTTATGTCAGGTTCTTATGCGAAGAGCGCGGCCGCTAGTGCTGGCCCTATGGGTCAAGGCGGTAATCCTTCAGGTTTAGACGTTCCCCGTGGGAGTGCGCCTGCGGGTGGTGATGGCTACTCGGCCGGGGTGGGGTGGTCGAGTGCTCGCGTACCTGACGGGCAACCTGAATCACGTAGAGCCAGCAATCCTGCTGCATCTCGATCAGCCTCCCCAACCTCGGAAGAGAAGTCACGTCCGGAAAGGTCTGGTCACGGCGTGTGGCAAGCGGTACCGCCACCGAGGAGGTGGCGGAGGAAGGTACGAAATGAGCTGGATAAGAGATGTTGCATAGTATGGGGGCTATCGCATGTCTCTCAGACAGTGGTCATGGCGCGAGAGCTCCGAATTCTCGGTCTCGGGGAAGTCGAGGTGGAATTCGCGGGCAGAGGTAGTGGGCGACATTTGCGGATTAAATGTGCGTCTTGTGAGGAGGCGGAGAAGATGGTGCGGCTGCTGCGGGAGCGTAAGTTCTTCACGGGAAAGGTTCACGTTGCGACGGGTAGGACTTTCCGGGAAAGAGAGAAGCACCGGGCTGCACGGGGGGGTGCCCAGTATGTAGAGATGCAGAGGGAGCTTCGCAAGAAGGGGTTTGGCTACTGGGTGCTCGACGTGGAAGTCGACGAGCCCCAGGGCGAAGCCTCAAGCGGTGAATCTCCCTTGGCGGAGTGGGGCGGGATGCGGGAGCTGGAGGAGCTGGGGCGGAGGGTGCAGGATGGGCCGTGGAGGGTGGCGGAGGGCTCCAGGCGGGCTCAACCGAAGCGCAGGCATCGGCATCAGCTTCGTTCTTCCCAATTTGTGAAAGTCTTCCCACTGAGGGTGGCCTCACATAATTGGCAAGGCAAAGTGGGTGCGGATAGCCCAGGCTTTGGGGAATGGCCGGAGCACTACAAGGAGCGAGGCTGGGTGATCGTCGGAGTCCAGGAGCACAACCTATCGTCGCAGAAGGTGGAGAAGCTCCAAGTCGACGGCTTCGCAGTCCTCGGTAAAGCGGCTGCAACTGGTGCGGGCTCGCGTCTCTTGGGGGGAGTCTTGACGTTGGTGGCCAACTATCTGGCACCGTGCGCTACCATTGTACAGGCGCCTGTTCCACACCCACAGCAATTGTGGGTGAGGCTGTCGTCTGGGAGCGCGATGGCGTCGGATGTGTTCGTCGGCAACGGCTACTTCCCCCAAGAAAATCAACGAGAGGAATCTATTGCAGCCTATGAGGCGTGGCAGGCGGCCGTCTCCTACTTCGCCACCAAAGGTCATGTGGTTACGGTTGGTGATGCTAATGCTAAGCTGGGGCCCGCCAGAATAGCGCGGGAGGAGGGAGTGGTGGGCCTCTTTGGCGAGATAGATGAGAGGGGTAGAGGGGTTAGGAGTGAGAATGGTGAGTTGCTGGCTGCGATGCTTGTTGCCACGGGGTTGCGCAATCTCAGTGGGTTTTCGCAACCACGGGGGGACAAATATTGGTGGTCTAGGCAGGAAAATGTAGGTGGACGAAGGCATCTACTGGATTACATCTGCGTCTCTTCCGAGCTGGCGGAGGAGGCAAGCTTCGGCGTCGACGAGGTAGACCTTGATACCGACCACAAAGCTGTGTGGGCGGAACTGGTCTGGGGGGGACAGCCACCCCCCAAAAAGCAGGTAAAGAGGTACAAAGCATTCAAGGCAGAGCGCTTGATAGGCAGGGTAGTTGAGGGTAAGGAGAGTGAGCTGTCTAAGCTTAGGTTGAAGTACGACGAGACCTTTGCAGCTGGTATATCGGGGCTGTTGCCAGATGGCCTCCCAGATCTATCAGCAGTGGAGGACCCGGATGAGCTTCAGCAGGAGGTAGATAGGATCGCTAGCTTAGTGGTCCGAGCTTTCACGGGCGCAGCCGTGAAGGTCTTGGGAGTTCGGGTGATTAGGCCAGGGTTTACTAATGCATGGTTTGATGAGAGTCTTAGGGAAGCGATTGCGCGACGGAGAGAGGCATACGGCCTCTGGCGAAGGAATGAGGCCAACCGAGAGGCCTGGCAAAGATATAAAGAAGCGAGGAAGGCGGTCAGAAGGTTATGCAAGGAGAAGAAGGAGCAAGCGTGGAAGCGGGTCCAGAATGACATCGCTGCCAACTTCAGGAGCGCTACCATGGCCACGTATTGGAAGCTGTCAAAGCGTTTGGGCGGGGTTCGGCGGTCGAACGCTTCTGCTCCTGTTCGGAAGCCTGATGGCACTCTGGCATGCACACTCCGGGAAAAACTACAAGAATGGGAAGAATACCGCCGACGTATGGTGGTCCCCAAAGAAAACCAGTTTTTGGAGGATGCATGTGTAGAGGAAGTCGGTTCTGATGAGGAAGCAGCGCGGATTGAGCCCGAGCGGAAGGCCCGCGAAACCTTCCAGTATAACGACAACCTGCGCGACCAATTCGAGGCCATGGCGCAAGCCGAGGAGATCCGGACTGAGACGGGCCCGCTGGACTATGATTACACCGAGAAGGAAGTGGAGCTCTGCCAGGAAAATCTCCAGAATCACAAAGCGTGCTCACCGGATAAGATCAAGAACGAGATGCTCAAGTACGGAGGCACGCGGATTGTGAGCTTTCTGGTGCGCTTCTTCAACTGGTTGAAATCGTGCGAATACACCCCCAGCGACTGGGGCAAAGCGATTATCGTCAACATCCCAAAAGGAGGCGACCCAACCGATCCGGAAAATTGGAGAGACATCGCGATTCTGAGCTGTCTGGGTAAGATGTATCTGTCCCTTATGGCGGCGAGGCTTACGGCTTTCATCGATCAGCCGGGCAGGCTTCGCCCAGAGCAGGGTGGGTTCCGGCCAAAACGTAGTACGGGGGACCAGATTTTTGTCCTTAAGGAGCGTCTGCGCCTTAGACAACAAGCTGGCCTCCGTTCTTTCGTTTTGTTCGTGGATCTGAGAAAGGCATTCCCTACGGTTTGGCGGGCCGGGTTGTTTCAGAGGCTAACCCAGATGGGGGTACAGGGCAAGTTCTATCGCATTCTGCGGCGTTTTTACCGAAGAACGTCATCGCGAGTGCTAGTCGATGGCGAACTCACTGGTGAAGTGCTGGAAGAGATGGGAGTTCAGCAAGGGTCGCCGTTGTCACCGTCGCTGTTCAACGTCTTCATGGATGAGCTAACGGTCCGAATCGCGAAAGAGTTGGAGATCGAGGACCTCAACCGCATCGAAGACATACGGACCCTGCTTTACGCCGACGACGTTGCGGTAATTGCGCATAGTGTCACGGAGCTTCAACAGATTGTAAATGTCGTGGCGACATTCGTGGAGGACTATCGGCTTGAAATCAACCTGAAACCGGGCAAGACGGAAGTCATGCCGATATACGGGCACGCCAAGTCAAAAAAGTCGCCCCCATGCGTGAGGTTCCGGGGCGGCGGAAATCACTGTAGCGGGAACGGCTGCCTACTACCCCCTCTGGATTGCCCATGAAGTTCCAGCGCGTGTTCGGCTGATGAATTGGCAGC
>WBZZ01002377.1:75000-80000 GCA_019918135.1 Paulinella micropora | reverse complement strand
TATTATATACTATATATTTTATCTATATATATATATTTCCGTTTTTTTTTTTTTTTTTTTTTCGTTCCTCACTGAACTAGAACTTTACTTTGACTTCATAACAGATTAATCTACTATAATATATATATATATATATATATATATATATATATATAGATATACATGTATATATATATTGTTGATTCCATATATATTTATTTTTATTGTTATTACTATTTTATTATTATTATTATTATTATTATTATTATTATTATTATTATTATCATTATTATTAGGGAGTACATAGGCCATCGGTCCTTTCCATGGGCTGATTGGTATAAAGCTCCTTGAGTAATGTTCTATGCCGTCACTTCCTTTATTCCACCGATTGGTGTGGAGACTTTCCTCATGGAATGGAGGACTGGATGCACATGGCCTTTTGGCTCAGCAATTGGCAGGAGATACACTATTATTATTATTATTATTATTATTATTATTATTATTATTATTATTATTATTATTACTATTTCCCGATGAAAAAACCTAGTCACACTTGCTAAACAGAGTTCCAGCCCAATGGCCTCAAGGCGTTAAACTGTGACGCCAACTCATAACCCTTTGGTGGTGGATGCTGGGGAGGAGGGTCGTTGCGCGCGTAAAAGATCTTAAACTCCGCATATGCTGGTTGATAGCCCAGGACCCAGCAGACACCAGATTGTTATGGGTGGGGTTTCGAGGCAGCTCTAGCAACCGCGCTTGGTGTATGCACTTGCACATTCGGTGACGTCTTGCAAGAGGTTGCTGGGACTGCGGAATAACCTCGGCTTAGTGCAGTCTTGCCCTCAGGAGCTCCATCGGTGGCCCCGATCATCAGGCGAGAGACTGACACGGGGGGGTGGAGGACCTCGAACAAGGGTATTGGAGGCTTATGTCCGTTGAGGATATGCCATTAGCTGCATCAGTACGCCTCAGATACAGTATTATTATTATTATTATTATTATTATTATTATTATTATTATTTTATTTTAATATTTTTAATCTAAGTCATTTTATTTTAATACTTTAATATTTTAATAATTTCTCATTATCTTTAATAACTTGAGACGTAGGTCACCATCTAGTTAAATCAATAGCTCTTGAGCTAACGATTTGTATGGATCGACCAGAGGTTAAATTGTTAACTTCATTAAACCGAAGGCCTAGGCCTAGTAGTAGTAGTAGTAGTAGTAGTAGTAGTAGTAGTAGTAGTAGTAGTAGTAGTAGTAGTAGTAGTAGTAGTAGTAGTAGTAGTAGTAGTAGTAGTAGTAGCAGTAGTAGTAGCAGTAGTAGTAGTAGTAGTAGTAGTAGTAGTAGTAGTGGTTGGCCAAACCCCCTTGGGAGTCACCTCGCGTCTACCAGCTTTTGCGAGTGCCACCTGAGTGAGAATATAACACTTTCAACATATACATATATATATATATATAAATATATATATATGTATATATATAGTACTGAGTGAGAATATAACTCTTTCAACATATATATACATATATATATATATTATATTATATTATATTATTATATATATTTCCTTTTTTTTTTTTTTTTTTTTTTTTTTTTTTTTTTCTCGTTCCTCACTGAACTAGAACTTTACTTTGACTTCATAAAAGATTAATCTAATATATATATATGTGTATATATACATATATATATATATACATATATATATATTTGTTAATTCCATATATATTTATTATTATTGTTATTACTATTTTATTATTATTATTATTATTATTATTATTATTATTATTATTATTATTATTATTATTATTATTATTATTATTATTATTTTATTTTAATATTTTTAATCTAAGTCATTTTATTTTAATACTTCAATTTTTTAATAATTTCTCATTATCTTTAATAACTTGAGACGTAGGTCACCATCTAGTTAAATCAATAGCTCTTGAGCTAACGATTTGTATGGATCGACCAGAGGTTAAATTGTTAACTTCATTAAACAGAAGGCCTAGGCCTAGTAGTAGTAGTAGTAGTAGTAGTAGTAGTAGTAGCAGTAGTAGTAGTAGTAGTAGTAGTAGTAGTAGTAGTAGTTGCATGAAAGTTTCCCGTTACATAAAAGGGAAGAACCACCGGTAGTACTCCCAAACAACGAATCTTTGGACACCGCGATAATCACCGGAATTCCATATGATTCCAAAGAAACTCAAAAACAAACTCAGAAAATAGTAACAGCTTTAATGAAAGCGAAAGGTATGGACTGTAAGAGTAAGGATGGTGACATATTACTTTGCAAAAGAATGATCTCGGACCATGCAGCAAAGATGTACAACCCGGAAACAGCAAAAACCACGCCTGCGATAAAAATCCGGTTTGCAAGTAATCAGCTGAAGAAAAATTTCGTCCGGTACGATAAATCTTCGCATCCCCAGCACAAGCAAATCTCGCAAATCACGCCACGCTTGCAGAATTACACAGGTAAAGATTACCACATCATGTGTAAAGAGAGCTTGTCACCTGAAACACGCAAACTCCTTGACCACACAAAGCAACTCATGAAGGACTACCCAAATTTCGTGGCAGCAGTGTGGACCACAGATGGTGAGATATATCTACGCCCACGAGAGAGTGAGAACAGATTTAAGATCCAACGCTTGACTCATATTCGATACTTGAAGAACCACTTCAAGACTGTGAGTCAGACCACTCATCTGCCTCCCAAGGACCAACAGGTCAGGAAATACAACCATATCTAGTTCCAGTTCGACGTTCCCTGCCAGTGAGGCACCGCAGTAAGCCATGAGCTCCTTATTACAGCCCAACCCCCTACCCCTGGAACACCTACCAGAACAGACTCAACCCAATTGCAACAATGCACCACACCCACCAGCACAAATCATACACCCACACCTCACATCTCTTCCCCCCAAGGTAAACAAACACTTCTCTATATATCATACGAATATCCGTGGAATAACAGGAAGCCACCAAACCCTACTTAACCATCTATCCAACCCTGACTGCACTCACTTCATCCCAGACATTATATCACTTACGGAATCAAAAATAACACCAGGTACACCACACACTCACTTCCCAATCCCAACATACACATCCTATCATACCACAGATGTGTCGGTCTACTATAAAAACGATATGCACATCACAATCTCTGAATCTAAAATCTCAAAAGCCTCTGGCGTAATCATGCAGATACACAGCACAGAACATAAAAATAATCCAATCCACACCATATTCCATATCTACAAAAGACCACTCTCACAATCCTACGACTGCGCTTTCTTCCAAGAGCTCCAAAACTACATGCAAGGTATCCTCTCTGCCTCCCCACACACGAGCATCACGATTGTTGGTGACCTTAACCTTGATCTCTTGCGCCCTACAAAACAGGTATGTGACTTCCTTGCAATCAACAACCTCTTCACCACAATCAAAAATCCCACCCGCAAAGCAACGAGCCATACATTGCTTGATGTTATCTTAACGACACTCACCTGCGATATCACATCTGATGTCTTACCTACATGCATCTCTGATCACCATCCCATCTATGCTATCTTTCACACCCCAATCACACATAAGAAAAATAATAAGAAAATCCTAAGAAATAAGAGATATGAAGACAAGAAGGAAATAATAACAGAAGAAATAATTTATGAACTTAAGCAAGTTCTTGACCCAGAACTAAATAACGATACTCCTAATAATTATATAAATAAAATACATACAGCTATTAAGGCAGTGGTAGAAAAATATGAAAAGCGTGTAAAGAAACGAAAATGGAAACCATGGTGCAATAATGAAATTAGAGCCATGATTAAGAAACAAAGAGAACTGTATGAAATAAAAATAGCATGCCCAGTTAAAAGTAATAGAACTAAGTATAATAAGCATAGAAATAAAACTAATAGAGAGATTAAGAAAGCTAAGAAAGCATACATGACTACCTTAATGGAAAAACTAAGTCACGATCCAAAAAAACGTATGAATGCGTTGAGAAAGCTGATCCCACAGACACAAGGTCTGAAGACCTCGCCCACCCAACTCCGCGTAGATGATAAGGTAATCACCGACCCCAAAGGTATTGCCAATGCACTCAACAGACACTACACGACGGTCGGCTCCAAGGTCAGTGCCCAAATCCCCCAAGAACATAAAGTCAGAGAAGAGGAAATAGACCTAACACAGAGAAAACTGCCTCCCTTTACACTAAAACGCATTTTGCAGGATGATGTAGTTGATACACTGAAAGCAATTAACAGAAACAAAGCAGAAGATATAAACAAAATAAAACCAGCCATCATGCAAGACCTTACAAAGTACATTGCCCCGATATTAACAACGCTCTTTAATAAAGCTATAGAACATAACCAATATCCTGATGCACTAAAAATAACTAAAGTTATTGAAATATATAAAGCTAAAGATAGAACGCTGCCTGAGAATTACAGACCTATCTCGCTACTGCCGATTATTGCTAAGGTCTTTGACACTATACTCAACAAGCAACTGATGGCCCACCTTACCAGGTACGACATCCTCTCCCGAACTCAATACGCCTTCCGACCACACTCGAACACAACAATCACTACACAAACCATCTTAAATCACATCCAAAACCTCAAAGGCCCAGGAAGGTATGTACTTGCTCTATTTATTGACCTATCGAAAGCCTATGACACTATAGATCATGAAACACTGATCCATAAACTACGAAATAATATAAATTTTAGCGATAACACCACTACCTTTTTTAAATCATACCTCACAAAACGATACCAAACAGTATTTACCCAATATGCTCGTTCTTATCCACGCAAGATCACACATGGGATCCCGCAAGGTAGCACACTCTCAACAACGCTCTTCATTCTATACATCAATGATATTATACTTTCACTAACACACGGAACAGTCTTTGCATACGCAGATGACACCACACTTATCATTGCTGCTAAGAATAAAGAACAACTCCAAGAGCAAGCACAAACTGATACAACGA
>WBZZ01002377.1:52500-70000 GCA_019918135.1 Paulinella micropora | reverse complement strand
TCTTTCTTCACTATCCGAGAGGCTAATTCTTCATCTCTGTTTTGCCATTTCCTTTCTCAGAAATTCTCTTCCTGTTCCTAGCCCAAAATTCCCGGCGCCATGATGGACAACTTGAATTTGAAGGTCCGGGTAGGGAAACTAGCCTGTTACTACTTGAACCGGAGGCTCCGGGATCCCAGTTGTCGGGAGTCCGTAGTACCATCATCATGATTTTACTGAGATTCAAAAGAACCAAAAAGGAACTTTCAACCAACCTCACCAGATGGTTTGGTAATATACTACCGTGGCTGCCAGAATCAGTAACACATGATAAAAGGCAATTTCAGTTGCCATTACTAGCGACCAGAAAATCAGTATGGTCTGTACAGGTCATATGTAGTTAGCATGCAAATAAAGTTTGTGAAATCGAGGCGCTCCGAGTAGTAAGGAGTTTGACGGAACTAAAATAGATTTTTTCACTGCTGCTGTTTTTTTAATTTACTAACACATGTCTTGAGTAGTTCCCAACTTGTGACGTAAAAATGACAGTAACATAGCACTTATTAACTACTAGGCTACATACAGCACAGTCAAAGATAACACGTTCTGATTTAGGCCAGGATGGTTTTTTAAAAAAAGAAGCACTATGATGCATGTTAATCGTTGGACAGGTAACTTCGAGTCACTGTTTAAGTCATAGTTACTAGTGATTAAGTTTCTATGCGCGGTAATATTTTACTAAGTCATAATTAGGAGTAACAGTAATGGTAATCCAAGTCAATTGTGCACGTTACGTTTTTACCATTGTGCACGGGACCACATCATTGAGCGTCAGTTACTGTTAGTCACGCACTTAGACTAGTTAGCTCTTGCAGTTCAGTTCTGCGTTTATTTCTTCGGATTAAAGTGGCTGTGAGCAACCTGGCTTTTAACGAAGTCTCCCGGCAAACCGCAAGTGAGGGTAAGGTCCGTGAGCGACAGGTTTATACCTAATCATCGGTCATGAGCCGTTGGGATAGTGGTTCATCACAGCAATACACGTTGAACTGGAAACAGTTCTTATCCGAGTCACGCACCCGTCTATGACGGTGTCACAGAACATCTTCAAGGATTTTACTATCAGCTAGAGGAATATGCTTACGGTATTAGTACAATTCTCGGGGACATGGTGAAAGACGCATTTCTCGATGAGATAGCTGCTAAGAAGAAATACGAATGGGATTTGAGTTGTATGAGAGCAGCAGAGGAAGCAGATGAACCAAGAGAACCGACTGAAGAAGATTCACCAGACGTGAGCGAAGAGAGTGAGGAAGAAAACAAAGCAGAAGCATCATCCTCATCAACATCATCACGCACACGACGACAAGACCCAAAGAAGAAAATTAGAGAAGCCGAAAGAGTATGCGAAATGGACTAATGAGCAGAAGGTAGCTTGGGAGGAAAAAGCGAAGAGAGAGCGAGACGAGCACAAACGAGAGCAGTGAAAAGCATGCACAGTATGACGAAGAGAGAATACAAGAGGGAGCAAAAATATTTGCAGCGATGTAAATTATTTCAGCTACTCATAACCACTGCATTCTCTAACTACAAAGTCGTCGCATATCTCAGAAGCCGTAATGCTCAAGATCCGTTCGATAAAGTCGGCATTGTCAAGAGAAAATACGGACAAATTTCCGGAGCAGCAAGATATCTGGAAGAAAAGAAGTTCAGAGAGAGAGCTCCTAGGAAGAACGAAGACGTAGACGCCTGGCTCACCAGGTACCTACTGAAGAAAGAGTGGCTAGAAAAGCTAAGAGGAGAGAAGTTTGAAGAAGACGAATCAACAAACCGGTTGCTAGAGAAGCTAAGTACGCACCCAGCCTATGATGCTAAATACTTTGCTGATCACTATCGTATGGCACCCGCCATACGACCCAAGCACAACGACATAGTTGAGGCAGCTAGAGAGGTTTACGTGCTTTTCGGGAGGCAACCAACAGACAGAAGAAATATGATAAAGGAAAGAATAGTAATAGAGCAGATGGAGAAGGTCCTGGAGCAGCTTTATTGCTAGCAGGAGAGAAAGAAAAGGAGGGAAGGAAGAGTGGGAAGAGCAAGTACAAACAAAAAGGTGAGCACGGGGGCAAGCATGATGGGGCAGTGACAGAACGAAAGGAATGGTGGCTCACTGCAGTTTGTTATTACTGCAGCGAGACTGGTCACACTAAACGTTTTTGCCCTAAGCTCGCTAAGTCTAACAACTCCCGTCGCACCCATAAACCCCACAACACCGCCCCTCGTGAGGCCGGCCTCGACTGGCCCTGGCTGACCACCGCACCCTACTCGCACCATCAACTCTGCTTCGTGGAATGCCGTCACAAGGCGAGTACTTCGCGACTGGGTCGTCGTGCCGCGATTGATTCCACATGTAGACGTGTCAGGAGCAGACCAGAACGCGGTACAGTAGCTGGAGAGTACGGTGTGCAGTGGAGGAGGTGATCTCCACGCTGTAGGTAGGGGGTGACCCTAAATCAACAAAACCATACATATACTGTGTTGGTTGACTGCATAGTGTGTATCCGGGTAGAGGAGGGACACAAAAATGCAACGGCATGTGAACAATCTGTCGATACATATGTGTTTTTGGTTAGTACCTCTGTCCTAATACGTTGTTGTACAGCCACTCCTGAGAGAGAGGGTCTTTCCAAATCGATCTGTCGACAGAACACACAAAACTCTGTGTGTGTGCAGTTTCCACTTGGAAGGAAAATTCGAATTGTGAGTTTGTAAACAACTCTTCAAGTAGGCAGATACAAGGAACTCTTATTAAGAACACTATGGCTGCATTGAGTCCTTGTATGTATGTATGTATGTATGTATGTAGGTATGTGTGTCTGTATGTATGTTATGTTATGTATGTATGTATGTATATATGTACGAATGTATGTATGAATGTACATACGTCTGTATATATGTATGTATGTATGTATGTATGTATGTATATACGTATGTATGTACATATGTATGTACGTATGTATGCATGCAGGTTTGTATGTACTTATGTATGTATGTTTGTTTGTTTTTATGTATGTATGTATGTACGTACGTATGTATGTATGTATGTATGAATGTATGTATGTATGTATGTGCAGGTGAAATACCAGCAAATAGCAGCCTCGGAGCGGTCACTTCGTTTATTTACGTAATTTCCTACTCGTTGCAGGCTTGGATGCAACTTACGATCGAGTGTGAATCGTAGATTGTGAGTCTTCAGTTGTCGGGCAAAGCTTTTTGCTTCAAGTCTAACAGTCATTAAACGGATAGTGTCGGGTTGGTGAACTCGAAAACCAAACTGATTTGGGAATGCTGGACGAAAATGACTGGGACGGATCAGTGTACAGTTGAAAAGCAGTCAAACATTGCTTTTTCCGTTCACTCTTGTTACCCTTGTCCACAAATTTACCGCAACGTGCGTGTTTCACAGGAAATCGGGGGAAAAGGCAACGGAGTGGGGAAAAGGCAATAGTTGATCTTTTGAGAGTATAAAAAGAACTTTGACTTGATAGTTTGACTCCAATCGTTTCTAAACGAAATCGAAAACCAGTTAGCTTCTTTAAGCAGTTAATGCTTTGCAGGTCATACAGAGTTTAGTAGGGTTCTTGGCGGTGAAGCCTTAGTGTCCGGTCACAGTATTAATATAACAAAGAGACAAGTCTGAATGCAGAGACAATCTTTAATCAGTCATTGCCCTTTGTGAAAGGAAGGAAAAGTGACACGTCACTACTCAAAACTGAAACTACACGTCACTACTCAAAACACGAAATTCCAGATAAATAACTTTCAGATGAATTACTTAATAAAGGTAATAGTATGGAAATACTAAAGTTCAGGACTGAAATTAAGTAATAGTGACAAAAAGGCAATTCAATTAATTGCATCCGTCTAACTTAGGATAAAATTCTTATTACTACTACTTGACTAAAACTGAATTAATAATTCCATGGGAATAACGCACCCCCCGAAATCCAAATTTCATAACGGCGAAGTTAAGAAAATACATGTCCAATAGGATAATCTCATTAGAATTATTGATATTATTGTTGTCCCGCATGGCTCTAGCCGGGACTGCTCAATCGAGTGGACTCTCAGCCACTCTTCCTCTGATATCTCTGTACTCACCTTTTCGCTAGGTGAGGCTTTTCCTCTTTACGGGCAAGACTGTTCCGTTCTCAGGTTTGTGGAAATGTCAGGTATAGATCTACTGAGAAAGTCACTGTCACTCAGTGTCTCGTTGTGCAGACTGAACCCCGAGCCATCAAGGCTCATAACCTTTAAGCAGTTAATGCTTTGCGGTTCATTCAGAGGTTAGTAGGGTTCTTGGCGGTGAAGCCTTAGTGTCCGGTCACAGTATTAATAAAGACTCCCGACAAGTCTGAATGCAGACTCAGACAATCTTTAATCAGTCATTGCCCTTTTGTGAAAGGAAGGAAAAGTGACACGTCACTACCGACTCAAAACTGAAACTACACGTCACTACTCAGAGTCAAAATACGAAATTCCAGATAAATAACTTTCAGGCATGATGAATTACTATCACTTAATAAACTTGAGGTAATAGTATGGAAGTACTAAAGTTCAAACCGGAGTCAGGACTGAAATTAAGTAATAGTGACAAAAAGGCAATTGATTGCATCCGTCCGCTAACTTAGGATAAAATCATGATTATTATTACTACTACTTGACTAAAACTGAATTAATAATTCTATGAATAACGAACGGTTAGTGAAGTCGAAACGTCCATATGTAAATTGGATGGATTTAGTGCGGTGGCACACGGAACTTAACGAGTTCTGATTATTTTTTAGTAATTTTTTTTTGTTGTAGAGATCTAAATCAGATGATTGGCTTGCCATATTCAACTCAAAAATTAAATTTGAATTTGAAATATACGTAACTGTAATATTTTTGACTATTTTATAATGTAATACTAAAATGTGATTTTTTAATTTTTTTGATCAGGAAAGTATGGTGCGCAACCCTACACTTGTTAAGCTTTTATTTAGTGAAAACCACATGATTTTATCTGTTGTAATTACTTAGTTCTGCGTACCACCCGGCAAGACGTTCTGACCATGTTTTTCAGTAAAAAATGCAATGAAATTCCCCGGCTTCCACGGTGCGTCCTGGCCCGGCCAACCTAGGAAAAAAGCACAGAGGGGAGGGTTCCCTGAGTGCATCAGATATCTCTTAGCACAAGACATATCATAGCTATCTAAGTATATACATAGTAACTTTGAGTGTTTTTCATCACTTGTATAAAATATCTTTTGATACTTTTACTTGTAGGCTACAAACTAGCTAGTAGAAAATCAGCTATTTTTTCCTTGTCGAAACATGAAAATCTATATTTTGTAGCTTAAGTATTATTTCTTGCACAGATGAATAGGTGAATCGTTTTGTATTATCATTAAACGTATTTCTCCAACTTTGTGTTATTTGTAAATGTCTGTGGAAGGCAAAAACTCAAAATCACAAAACCAGCATTTTTATGGTTTTGGGGACATATGCATTTTAGTATTCATCAGTTTTAAGAATTTTAAGTATTGGAATCGTCTTTCACAACCATAAACTAAAGCTCCACCAAAGGATTTTTGTTCATTTTGCCTAGAAGCTACAAACCAAAAAGTGGGTTTTCACAACTTCACGTGTCTGACCTACACATGCCTGTACATTTTTTCCTGGACCTTTCTCCTCCAGTTTTTTTAGTGTAATCATGTCTCCCTGACATATACTTACGATAGATACAAAAATATTGAAAAAGGGATGTGTCTGCTTCATTCCTGGAGGCAAATAAGTCCAAGATGTCGGAATGTCAAAAAAGTTTTGACCAGTTTTCTTCTAGGTTTCATGTTTTTTTAGCTCCCCTTCCCCCAGAACTCAAGCTATAGTGTATTTGAACCCCCCCCAACTCGTTTATGAGCTATAGGAGCAGTAATTCCTTTCATAATAAATTTTTGTTTGCTTTTTTATTTGCCCTTGAGGGACTGTTTTCCAGCCGACACTGTGTTTCTCAGAGATATTGAAAATTTTCCGAAATTCGATTAAATTATTTGTTAAGACGTATTGTACAACGTTTCATAGTTCAAAATCTAATAAAAATAACAACCAAAGACAGATTCTTTAATCATAATCGTGGTTGCAAACCATTTTTTTACCACATTGAATCAGCAAAAAAATGACGGCCCGACCTGTCTTTTTCCGAATTTTTTTCCACACGTAATGGTGCTTTTTTACACAACTTCAATTACAGATTTCTCAAAAACTATTAAAAATAAGGATATGTTCACCAAGTAAAATATTTCAAGAAATATATGAGGAATCCTATGCGCAAATAATCAATTCAAAAAAGTCAAACCCCTCACTAAGGAATTTTCCCTTATGTTGAATTTACATATGCGTCACCGCACCCCAGGAGAATCTATTAATTAATAATGAGCCGGGGGGGCGGGTCAAAAAGAATGAATTGTCAAACGTGACGGTAGGTGACTTGAAAGGCCCGGCCCGGTTTTGGCAGGTCGTTAAGGTGCTCAGTGCAAGTGTCTAAAAGGACATGACAAGGGCCCCCGGGTTACGGGACCTCAAGTATCACTCATGGGCCTTGCTCGCCACCTGACTTCAACTGCACTTGAATTTACGGGCCCCAAACGATGGCCAGGTACAGAGCTTCGATATCAGACTCCCAACGGTTGGTTTGTGGCTGAGGCTAGGCCGTGCCTTGAAGGAAAGGTGGCGGCCCCCGGAGGCCGGCAGCACAGCTGAAGGTAGTGATTATATGTAACTTTTAGGCTATGATAAATAAAAAGGCACGGTTTTGAAGTTCAAGTGTCCGACCAGGTTCCTGTCAAACTTGTGTGACGACGTACTAAAAGTCAAAAAACTTTTTAGTGATATGGTCAAAATTGAGGTCATTGGTTTGGAAAAAAAGCAATTCACTGACGGAAGGTGTGGCAGATGTGTTACAATCCCCGAAGATAGCTCAATAAAAAGTCGGTAATACAACCAGACACAAATCCCCAAAAGAGAATGATGTCTCGTTATATTAGCTCAGTGAAGCCGAAAAGAAAACGGCAACAGACCAAGGTTAAAATGGCATTAGGTCAAATCCGGCCAAACGATATTGAAAATAATGGGAAAAAACTAGGTGCACCTGACACCAGAAAAAGGGTACTTTTTACCGGCTATCCGGGGGGTGATGCCTACAGTACCCCTTCCCGTTTTTTTTTGACGGAAATATGCAATATTTTCGTCATATAATTGCTGATTTCTTTTCTGCACAAACGCTACGGGGTGTCGCAACTAAGTGCATTAACCCACGGATAGACGGTGCAGTGGATATATAAAACGCATACGCCAGACACGAGTCAACTATAAATCTCCAGCCTCGTTTTTGTAAATAAAAACTCCTCCTTCCACACTTGTTGTCCCCCCCGTAACTTAATTCTGAGGCAGTATGTCAAGAACAAATAGTATTACTATTGCAATAAAAGCAGCGTTATAATTTTTCTCCTTCTCCAAAAACACTTCCGATCAGTAAATACATTGTCTTTTAATAACATACCCTTGTATTCAATCGGTTACCTTAATATAGTACTAGGGGGCCAGACCTAATAACTATATCCAAAGCCGGGGTGAGTGAGCCCGACCATGCGATATGCCGACACAAGTAGAGACGGACCGTGCTGGTATGACGATATTAAGTATATCCAAAGAAAAAAATTTAATATGTCTACTATGAGAACATTTTTTGAGAACATCATCCTGGATACTTGAAGCAGGGTCGTACCAGGAACACCATCGCTAAACTCACAAGCGATCCCCTTATACGGTGTCGTATCCATTTGCCGATTGACCCTCGCACTCATATGTTGCGATAAAAATGCCAAGTAACAACAATGGTATAAAAACATTTTAATAAGACATGATCTGACATGGGCACTATGAGATTAATCCACATGCAGCTTTCAATGTCCGACGCGTGATAAAAGAAAAAAATGTCACTTACTGCCTTCGTCGCCTTGCGCGAACCCCTTTGCCAGGTGGCGGGCCGCCAACAAAAGTCAAGTCAAACTTCGACTCCTCCAGAATGTCCCATATTTTGTTAGGGATGGCGCCCAAAGATAAGTCAAAAGGAATATCAAGCACTCCTCTAGGCAGTGACTGAATAGTCCACGCAGTGTGGTCTTTGTCTCGAAGGGTAATAGTATCATCCCATGTCTCGAGATTTTTCGCGTCTTTGTACACCGGTAAATATTGTCTAGCTTTTGGATCCTCAACAGGGTCCATGCTTCTCCAAAAATGGAGTACCGGTTCTATCGTTTTTGCTGCTAAGGATCTCTTCGATGTCCGTGCTGCCCGTGTAGTCTGCGGGACCGCCACAGCTCGCACGAGATAAAGATCTGAGAGAGTGTCATCGGCAACATGAGATTCTGCCGGTCTCAACAGATAAAAAGCGTCTCGGACCCACTTGATGGCCGCAATCGCCTCTCCTTCCTTCCATCGCACATGTCGAATGTCCACATTACCCGCGTTCGGGTTAGTGTCCTTCTCCCCTCCTCCTCCATGGACATCCGTCGCTCGCGTCGACCTTGCCACCTTCCTCGGTTGGTCGAAGATGAGAACGTTTTGCGCTCTCCTCCTCTGCGCCTCCGTGAACTTCTCCTTCGTACCGCCGCGGACTATGTGGGCTTTAGACTGAGTCCCCGCCGCGCTTTTGCGGTTTGAGTCTTCCTTACTCTCCTTCTCGGTCTCCTCCTTCTCCGTGACCGGTGCCCGATAGGCATTCTCCTCCTCTAAGGTATCCTCCTTCTGTATAGGCGGTACCTCTTGGAAGTCCTCCTTCATCCGTTTCAACGCCTCCTCAACGGATTCATCCTCAAGTAAGAAGGGGTCATATTTGATCAGCCTTCGAACATTCACAATCTGCACCTTCCCTCTACCCCTGATCTTATAATTCAGAGGTCCCATCTGTTCCATGACCTGGTATGGTCCTTTCCAGTGGGTAAACAGCTTAGAGCTAACCCCCTTAGGGACTTGAGGATGGTACAAGAGTACAATATCCCCAACCTGGAAACGGACTTGATCTAAGTGCGCTTGTCGCACTCTTTGTGCGTCAGTCTTTCTGCGCTCCGCCTCCCTATGCGCCGCAACTATTTGTTCCGCCTCCATCTTCGCTCTTAGTCTCATCCCGAACAACTCATCCTCATCTGTCCAAGTGTCTTTTGGATGCAGAAGTGAGGTTGGGATATTAGGCTCTCGGCCGTAAACCAATTGATATGGCGAGACTGAGCTCCTGGCTCCTCCTAATGCCGATGAGGGTAGACAGTTCATTGCAAAGGCAAATGAAGGTGCTGCCTCCACCCAGGCTCTCTGATTCTCCTTCTTCATACAGTACATCTTAAGCGAGGCTTTGAGAGGTCTATGTACCCGCTCGATCTTGCCATTCGCTCTCGGGTTATAGGCAGTAACATATTGCCATTTCATCCCGTAGTACTTAGATAGTCTGTCGATGACTTCATTATTAAAGTCAGAACCTCGATCAGAACATATCTTTCTAGGCACTCCGATCTGCGAGACGATCCTATCGATCAGAGCCTCCGCAGTTGTCTTGCCTGTAGCGTCCTTAACAGGAACAACCCAGACATAATTGGTGGCTCGATCTATTGCGGTAAGAAGGTATCTGTACCCTTCTGCCGATTCGGGGAAAGGTCCCACATGATCGATGTGTAAAAATTCAAACATCCCGGCGTGTAACGGGAATGTACCGATCAGGCCAAAGTTCGCCTTCAGCGGTGTCTTTGTGGTTTTGCATGGGATGCATGCGTCCACTTCCCTGTCTATCTCCTCCTTCATCCCTTTCCACCAAAATCGCCTCGCTATGAACCAATGAGTTCTTTGTCGACCCGGATGTGCCAGTAAGGGGCAGTTATGGGCTGCGACATATATAAAGCGCCTCAACTTCTCTGGTACCCAGAGAGTCCATTTGTCAGGCTGTGATGCAAATTTGCCATGCTGGCCCTTGTACCACAATAGCCCATCTCTCCACGCCATCTCCTTCATCTGATCTTTGATCTGTGGAGTCTTTTTAAGCTCATTAGGGTTCTTGTATAACGTTATGAGCTCCTTGAACTCCGGATCCGTCGCCTGTTGATGCCTCCACGCGGTAGGCGAGGCGATATGAATAGTACCGTCCTCCAACCTTACTTCTACCCTTTCCGGGTCTTCATCAAGCTCGCTTCGATTTTCCTGTGGAGGTTCAGTACAGACCTCAGTCGTCTCCTCCTCTTCTTTTATATTCGCCTTCGCGTTCTCGTATGCCTCATAAGACCACTCAGCGTCTTCGAGAACATGCGCCTCACAGCATATGCCATGCTCCGGGCCTTGAGGACTATATCGTAGACCCGTGCGGTTATAACGAACGCCTCTTGCCATCTGCATCGCCTCTATGTGGCTCACCTCGTATACCTTGTCCGTGGACAGGTCCATCATCTCCACTGATGATACGAGAGCCGACACCTCCGACTGAAACTCTAGCCTGGAAAGGCTATCAGCGACTACGTTTCGCTTTCCCGGTAAGTAGACCATCGTGAAATTGAAACATGACAAGAAAGCTTGCCACCGCGCCAAACGGCCGGTTTGTTCATGATTCATCAACCAAAGAAGGTTGTGATGATCGGTCCTAACCGTGAATAGAGGTCCTCCCCACAAGTATTCTCTGAGCCTCTTAAGAGCCCATACTACTGCCAACGCCTCCCTCTGTCGCGTGCAGTAATTTCGCTCCGCCGCACACAGCTTTCTACTAATAAACATGATCGGGCGCAACTTTTTCTCCTCATCTTCCTGTTGCAGCACCGCGCCAATCGCAAACTTAGATGCATCCGTGTCGAATACGAACGGCTTCGTAAAGTCGGGCATCATAAGTACTAATCCGCCGTCCTTGGGATCTTTGTAAATGAGATCTTTGAGCGTATTAAACGCCTGCAAAGCCTCCTCATCCCACTTCTCAAAGTCTCCAAAATCAATCATCTTCTCCAGCTTAGCCCGAGTTGCACCCCAATCGGGTATGAACTGGCTGTAGTACTGTGCCATCGCAAGAAAAGAGTGTAACTCCGTGCGATTCTTTGGCAACTGTCTACTCATGATCTCCTCCCTCTTTTCGCGCGATATCGAGACCCTATTATGAGAAATCTCGTAACCCAAATACGTCACACTTGTCCTGGCAAGCTGGCATTTCTTTAGGTTGCATTTCAGGCCAAATGCTCCGATGCGCCTGAAGACATCTGACAAGTGATCGATATGCTCTTCCATTGTGTTAGAGTATACGATGATGTCATCGATGTAACAAAATGCATATTCTCCCGCCTTCTGTCCTCTCCTTCTCATAAAACCATCCTCCGACTGGTCGTCATATTGACCGCTCAACATCTTCTGCATCGCCTTCTGAAAAAGCCCCGGGGCCTGTTTGAGTCCCATTGGAAGCACCTTCCACTGGTATATTTCCATACCCACAACGAATGCAGTCAGCCATCTGGATTTCTCGTCCAGTGGTATCTGCCAGAAGCCGTTCTTAAGGTCAATGACCGAATAGAATTTAGCATTCCGCAGCACCCTTCTGCCTTCTTCTAAGGTCGGCAGAGGATTTCTCTCTTCCTCTAGCACCTTATTCACACGGGCATAATTGATCGTCAAGCGCCATTCTCCTCCTGGCTTAGGGACGATTTTCGGTTGAGAGACAATTGGAGATGTAGATCTCTCAATAAAGTCCTCATCGAGCAACTGTCTCACATTCTCCTCCGCTATTTTTGCCTCATGTATGCTCAAATTTGCCCTCCGTGGTGCCGGAGATGGCTCCGCACCCGGTATCTTGTAAATGACAGCAGTGAAGTCATCCGATTTTACACCACCTGCCCGAGGAGGGTCGAAAATTTCTCTGTACGCCTCCATCTTAGCTTTGAGAAACGCCTTCTCTCTCTCCGAACCCACTCCTTCTTCTAAAATTTTCCGCGCCGCCGCTTGGAAATCTTCCTCCGACATCTTCTTATGCTCCTTGAGGGGCGCTAAGTCCTCCTCCAAACTCAAATCTTCCTCGGACAAATCGTCTAGTCCTGTTCTTTCATACGTGACTGTGTCCGGCTCATCATCATGACCGAGTCCGACAAGCGTATCAATAAGGTTCGCGTATTGTATCGGAGCCTTACGGGTGTAGAAACCATCAAAGCATGTGAAAGCTTGAGGTATCAATTTCAACTTGTCCTGGGCTCTGAGCTTTTGCTTGTATGCACTGCTCTGCTCCCGAGACCCGAGTCGACAAGCCACCACTAACTGTTGCTTGCGAGAAGGAACAGGTATAGGATGATCAATAAGCCGGTCCCTTATCTCCTGTGCCCAGATCGCCTTCTCATTGTATGGCAGAATGACAGTATACGGCTTGTTACTCTCAAATAGAGTCCGTAGACACTTTTTCACTTCAGTTAATGAGCGCGGCCAGGTAGGCACATCGCCCCAAAAGTTCGTGATAAAAGTTTTAATGTCATCCGCTGGAGTATCGGGGATACGCCCCTTCCTCCTTGGCACAAACGCCTCTCTCTTCTCATCTGACACCTTCGCATGGTAACAGTAGCCATTAGTAATATGGACATCTGCCCCGCCACCTTCTGCGAATCTGGCCAACGACGGGCACTGTTTTGCAACACATATTATCTCCTCATTACGCGCTACGACTAAGTCATCAATAGACTTTCTGTCCCATGCGGGAATCGTAACCGTATACGCCTGCATCTCCGTCTCCCAATTGTCGGTCCAGGTCAGTTCCTCCGGCACTGTGACATAGGGGTGTACATAGGCTTCAGTTGCCTCATGTACGAAGGCCAACTTTTTCCTCTCCGTTGCTAGACTCAGCTCAAAAGCCTCGTATGAGTCAGTAGCAGTCATCGGATTAATATCCTCCTCCTCTCCATTCTTCACTCCATAAATCACCCGCCGTGCGGCGCAATCGATCACAGCCCCCATCGTAGCCAATTGGTCATACGACAGCAGGATTGAACCGTGGTAATCGGGGACAACATAGAGGTCCGCACGATATACTCGACCGGATTTCAATTTGAAAATTAATGTGACGATGCCCGTAATTTCCGTACGGCTGCCTACCCCTTTTAGGGTCCCCTTTGTTTTTCTAATGTTTTTGTCCACCCATGTCCGGTGACTATTCAAAAACTTCTGGCCGACAATATTAATATTCGCCATCGTATCATTACCAACTTTTAATGTGGTTTGTAAAGTTTCACAAAAGAGGTCAGTGTAGCATAGCGCGTCTGGTCTATGTAAACTAGCCGCTAGCACATGAATTTTTCGTTCTAGGGTTTTGAGTCTAAGCTCAAGTTCCTTGTCCTCTTCTCGTTCTCCCCCCTTTTCCGCCAACTTAACTTCTTGAGTCTCCGGGGCTTCCGGTATCTCGAGTGTCTTTTGGACAGAGTCTGGTACACCGAGTGTACTCGTGTCTATAGCAGAGACTATTGAGTCCTTTGGCGGGGGTACGGTCCGCTGCTTCTTCGTAGGAGAAGACCTAGCCTTTGGTCTCGGCTTCCTCTCCTCCATCGCCTTCTTCGCCTTCCTATTCGCATCATTTATCATATTAGCTCTCGAAGGATGAACTAGCAAGTGCTTACCTTGAGGCTTGTGAGGCTGTGTGCCTTCACCTTCACGTCTGGGAGGAACGGAACCGTTCGTATCCTGTTCATCAACAGTAGGCATAACTGTGACTGTCGGATTAAAAAGAACAGTTTTTATCTCCTTCTCTCTCTTCTTTTCCTCTCTCTTCTCCTCCCGTCAGTCTACGACGACAGCACGCTCACCTGAGCCAGTGTCTTCGTCTTGACGTCCCCCCTCCGTAGCGGTATAAGCTTGCTGGGGGTAGTTGGAGCTGGAACTGGTGCTATAATTCCAGTATCAGTGTCCTCTGGGAGGGCGCGCTGGGGTCCGTCCTCCCCTTCCACGAAAGCCTCGTCCTCGTGGTGCCGCCCCTCTTGGTGTCCCTCGGGACCCTCGTGACGATCCTCTCGTCTCTCCTCCTCCTCTAGTCGGCGCCTTTGATCGGCCCGATGTCTCTCTCTTCTCCCTTCTCTTCATTCTGTCAAGGAAGTAAATGATGGCCTCCCGGAACTCCGCATCCGAGACCATATTCGCATTCCACCTCCCCTCCTCCAACTCCTTCTTGTACATGGCGTACATGGTCTTTTTCATGCCTTCGAGCTCTCTAAGGAAAAGATTTCGCTGCCTATCATCAAGAGAGTCGTGGCTGAAGAGGCAATTGCCTACTCCTTTCTGTGCCTCATGCTTACACGCCATGTATGAAAAATAGCGGTAGCACGGCGTCGGCTCATCATCTCTCCCCCTCTTGAGACCTGCCGTTCGAGTTGCATGTGCTGCTTGAGCACCTCCAACCCCCTGTGTCGCGGCACTGGAGAATGACTCGGTGGCCGTGTCCAATTCGGAACACGCGTCGAGCACCTCCTTGAACAGGTCGCCCGGCGGAGTAGCCGCTACAGTCCTCTCGTATATATTCGTTTCTAAAAAATCCGCCGTCTTCACCGCCGTGAAGGTCGGACAGGACTGTATGATCCTTGCGAGCTTGCTCGGGTGTCGTGTACACAAAGCACTCAGGAAGTACAAAATGATAGACTTCCGGCTATAAAAGAGCCCGTACTTGGCGCTGACCTCAGTGAGGATCGCTGCCAACCTCGTGCCAATGCCCAGCCCTTCGTTCACCTCTTGAAAAATCTCAAACCCAATCAAAGTACCAGTGCACAGGTGCTGATACCCATGAGTTTTAAAGTATTGCAAGAGGACGGCAACTGGCACCGTGCATTGCAGGTCTGAGGCTGCTCTCCTAGCCGCCACCTCTACCGCTCTCATCGCCTTGTACTCCCCAACATCAAACCCTTGTGTGATGATTGATGGGTCCAACAAGGTGTACAACGCCTCATACTCCTGTGTTTCGTCCGTTGGATGCTGCTTCATACAAGCATCAATTCTTCTGAGCTTGTCTCGAAGGTTCGCATCCGTGTCCTTCTGACTCGCTGTCTCTGCATACAGCGTCAGAGCAGTGGCATCGGACTTTGTATATTTTTGGAAGGCCTGTATGATAGCCTGTCTGTCCTTTTTGTCATTACTGTTGACAATAACAGTGGTAGGCGCTGAGCTAGTCGCAGGGGCCGAAGGGGCTGTGTGGGCTGACGGGGCGGAGCGGCCCGAGGGAGCCATATAAGATCCAGAGGAATATTTCGGTCCCTTTGTTCCCGCCGCCTTGGCTAATGCAATCTTTGCCTCCATCTCCTTCTTTTCTTTCTCAGCCGCTAGCTCTTTGATATACAGCTCTTGGGCATGATGAAAAAAAGACAGGATCTCAGCTGCCTTCCGAAGGAACAAGGCCTTCTCCGCCAACTCCTTCTCTCCCGCTTTATTGGTGGGGGGTGGTGCGGCCGTCCCCTCCAAGATCGTATGATCCTTCGTGAAGACCCACCTCTTCCATGCGTCATCCTTCACCAAGGCCGCATGCAGCTTCTTCATCCTCGTCACCCCTCCAGCTTCGCCTTCTATTTCCCTCAGGGCCGGGTGAATCCCTGCCAAACTGGGTGTGTTGGAGTTTACCCAGGTCCACTAACTTGGCCTCCATAAGTTTCAGAGACACATCCATGACATTGATCTGTCCTTTTGGATTCCTGAACTTAAACTCCTTTTCCACTCTCTTTATTGAATCAATGTCCTGACCAGGATCGAGCAACCTAGCCAGTGCTCTTGTGTTCCATGGCAGCACAGTCTTTCCAGTCTGGTACTCAAAGAGTATAGCACACTCAAACACTGTCCATGAGAGGTCGAGTAGCTCCAGTAAAGACATATTGTCCCCAAATGAGACATGTTGCACCTGTAACTGTGCACCGTCGTCTCTGAGGAATTCTGCGAGAGGCAGAGCTTGCCTTGGGAGAGGGTAACAGATGTCCTCCTTCTTCAAGGGTTGTCCCCATCGCATTTCTTGGGGAATGTATAGCCATTTATAGGCCTCATCCTTCCCTTTCTTCTCCTCAAACTCCTTCTTACTTAGTTTGCCATATTCGGCCACAAACCTCGCTTCCTCTCCTCCCTTCTGCTCCTCCTCGACTTCCTCTGCTCCTCCTGTGTCAAAGGAAGGCGCAGTAAAAAATTGATTCTCTGCTCCTCCTGTGTCAAAGGAAGGTGCCAGATCTCCTCCTTCTGCATGAGAGTCAACGAACTCCTCTTCGTTTCCTGGGGTTCGCTCACTCTCCCCCCCTCCTTCCTGCCAGTCTTCAGACCTAGTAGACATGGATGCTGAAGGAATACGGATGAGACAGAGTTGTTTCTACCCAGTAATTGCTCTGTTCGTCTATGAGGAACGAATAGAGAGAAAAAACGAAAAGACAGTATAGAGAGAGAGCGTCTCACCTCTATGTCTTATGTTTTTTTTTTTTTTTTTTTTTTTTTTTTTTTGTGAGAAAGAAGTAATCTGTACGACTTTCTCTGAAAATTTGATCTCCTCCACTCCTCTTTTCTTTTTCTCTTTTTGTTGTTGTATCTGTTATGAGGTACGAGGACCTATGTACAGATAATGTCAAAGAGGCTAGAGAAGCACTCCTTGAGAAGTCGACTTGTCGTCTGACACTTGTTCAGACCTATTGTCGAAAGACAGTCAGAGATTTGCAAAAATACTCTGATGTGTGTGGTTTGAGAGGCAACAAAGTGCACAGACTTGAAAGGTAGAGTACTACGCTCGTGTCCTTCAAGTTTGTTTGTATCTGTGAGTGTTTGTTTGTACGTCTGTTGACCTACTCTGTCTCTGTCTCAAGAGAGAACAAAAGAACAGCTACGAGGTCTGGTGTCTGGCCTCCTTGTGAGGACACAGATACAGGCTGTGGAGAGGGTACTGAGACACCTACTCACAAACGCCTAGACGTCTAGTTTTGCAAAAAGAGCTGTGTGGGGATGTGCTGGAGTATTTGTTTTTTGGAACACCTACTCAGAAGAGATAGGTCTGTCCAATTTTTCTTTCTGCTGTTCCAAAAACAAGCCAGAAAAGAAATCAGCCTTGTGCTGGTGACTCCAATGTTACAATCCCCGAAGATAGCTCAATAAAAAGTCGGTAATACAACCAGACACAAATCCCCAAAAGAGAATGATGTCTCGTTATATTAGCTCAGTGAAGCAGAAAAGAAAACGGCAACAGACCAAGGTTAAAATGGCATTAGGTCAAATCCGGCCAAACGATATTGAAAATAATGGGAAAAAACTAGGTGCACCTGACACCAGAAAAAGGGTACTTTTTACCGGCTATCCGGGGGGTGATGCCTACAGATGTCAGCTTTTTATGATTGAGTTGTCTCGAAAAAGGTCCCGGCTCAAGTTAGGTGGTTATAGATTTATTTTGTGCGGGTGGCGGCGGGTGTTGCACGAGGCCAAGGCAGATTCCGATTCGAGG
>WBZZ01002377.1:37500-47500 GCA_019918135.1 Paulinella micropora | reverse complement strand
GTAGTAGTAGTAGTAGTAGTAGTAGTAGTATAGTAGTAGTAGTAGTAGTAGTAGTAGTAGTAGTAGTAGTAGTAGTAGTAGTAGTAGTAGTAGCTTCTTACTACAACCCAACCCCCCAACCCCGGAACACCTACCAGAACAGACTCAACCCAACAATACACCATCACATCCACCAGCACACATCATACACCCACACCTCACATCCCTTCACCCCAAGGTAAACAAGCACTTCTCTATATATCATACAAATATCCGCGGTATAACAGGAAGCCACCAAACCCTACTTAACCATCTATCCAACCCTGACTGTACTCACTTCATCCCAGACATAATATCACTTACGGAATCCAAAATAACACCAGGTACACCACACACCCACTTCCCAATCCCAACATACACATCCTACCATACCACAGATGTGTCCGTCTACTGTAAAAACGACATGCACATCACAATCTCTGAATCTAAAATCTCAAAAACATCTGGCGTAATCATGCAGGTACACAGTACAGAACATAAAAATAATCCAATCTACACCATATTCCACATCTACAAAAGACCACTCTCACAATCCTACGACGGCGCTTTCTTCCAAGAGCTCCAAAACTACATGCAAGGTATCCTCTCTACCTCCCCACACACTAGCATCACGATTGTTGGTGACCTTAACCTTGATCTCCTACGCCCTACAAAACAGGTATGTGACTTCCTTGCAGTCAATAACCTCTTCACCACAATCAAAAATCCCACCCGCAAAGCAAAGAGCCATACATTGCTTGATGTTATCTTAACGACACTCACCTGCGATATCACATCTGATGTCTTATCTACATGCATCTCTGATCACCAACCCATCTATGCCATCTTTCACACCCCAATCACACATAAGAAAAATAATAAGAAAATCCTAAGTAATAAGAGATATGAAGATAAGAAAGAAATAATAACAGAAGAAATAATTAAAGAACTTAAGCAAGTTCTTGACCCAGAACTAAATAACGACACGCCTAATAATGATATAAATAAGATACATACAGTTATAAAGACAGTGGTTGAAAAGTATGAAAAACGTATAAAGAAGCGAAAATGGAAACCATGGTGCAATAATGAAATTAGAGCTATGATTAAGAAGCAAAGAGAACTATATGAAATAAAAGTAGCATGCTCAGTTAAAAGTAATAGGATTAAGTACAGTAAGCATAGAAATAAAAATAGAGAGATTAAGAAAGCTAAGAAAGCATACATGACTGCCCTGATGGAGATTACGTCACGATCCGAAAAAACGCATGAATGCGTTGAGAAAGCTGATCCCACAGACACAGGGTCTGAAGACGTCGCCCACCCAGCTCCGCATAGATGACAAGGTAATCACCGACCCTAAAGGTATTGCCAATGCACTCAACAAACACTACACGACGGTCGGCTCCAAGGTCAGTGCCCAAATCCCCCAAGAACATAAAGTCAGAGAAGAGGAAATAGACCTAACACAGAAACAACTGCCTACCTTTACACTCAAACGCATCCGACAGAATGATGTAGTCGAGACACTGAAAGCAATAAACAGAAACAAAGCAGAAGATATAAACAAAATAAAGCCAGCCATAATGCAAGACCTTACAGAATACATTGCCCCGATATTAACCAAGCTCTTTAATAAAGCTATAGAACATAACCAATACCCAGATGCACTAAAAATAACTTAAGTTATTGAAATATATAAAGCTAAAGATAGAACGCTGCCTGAGAACTACAGACCTATCTCGCTACTGCCGATCATCGCCAAGGTCTTTGACACTATACTCAACAAGCAACTGATGACCCACCTTACCAGGTACGACATCCTCTCCCGAACTCAATATGCTTTCCGACCACATTCGAACACGACAATCACCACACAAACCATCCTAAACCACATCCAAAACCTCAAAGGCCCAGGACGGTATGTACTTGCTCTATTTATCGACCTATCGAAAGCTTATGACACCATCGATCATGAAACACTCATCCATAAATTACGAAATAATATAAATTTTAGCGATAACACCACTACCTTTTTCAAATCATACCTCACAAAACGATACCAAACCGTATTTACCCAATATGCTCGTTCCTACCCACGCAAGATCACACATGGGATCTCGCAAGGTAGCACACTCTCAACAACGCTCTTCATTCTATACATCAACGATATTATACTCTCACTAACACACGGGAGAGTCTTTGCATATGCAGATGACACCACACTCATCATTGCTGCTAAGAATAAAGAGCAACTCCAAGAACAAGCACAAACTGATACAACTAACCTTGTCCGCTACTTCCACAGACATAACCTAGTACCCAACCCCACCAAAACCACCTACACCATTTTCCACAAGCATGAACAGAAGGTGCAGCTTGACTTGACTATCAACGGCAAGAGGCTCCAACAAGAACGAAAGGTAAAAGTATTGGGTACAATCATCCAAAGCAACCTATCCTTCTGAACATATACAATCTATTGTCGTCCGTCTTCAACCGTTTGTCCAAATGTTTCGCTATGTGAACAGCCTTCTCCCCACCCATATCCTCCTCCAACTCTACTATGCACATATATACCCCCTACTTATGTATGGTATCTCTATATGGGGATCTGATAAATACAACACCATTAAAAATCCACTTATCATCATCCAAAAACGCATAGTCCCTCTGATCTGCCTCAAATCATGGAGAACACCTACCAAACCACTTTTTGCCAAACTACGCCTACTCAACATACTTAACATGTATAAATATAGCGTATGCATGGATGCACACTCCCTTATTTACCCAGCCTTCAAGGCTTTTCTTCCCCTCCATTACAACAACATCCGACCAATCACAGCTGTTCATAACTACAACACTAGGCGATCATCAAGGAAACACATGTACAACGACTCTAAGACTGGTCAGTACAGCAGAGCAGCACAAGCACAATGGGATAAGCTACCAGGACATCTGAGAGATATCTCTTACAAAGCTGAATTCAAAACTGAACTCAAAGCGTATCTCTTACAGCTGCAGCAATCATGACACTGCCTACGGGCCTAAGGAGGGCGTTTGACACCTCATCATCAGATGATACCTGAGTGTGGGACAAGTTCAGCGTTGATCACATCCTAAGCCGGAGTGTGGTTGGCCAAACCCCCTTAGGGAGTCACCTCGTGTCTTCCAGCTTTTGTGAGCGTCACCGTTATATATATACAACTGACTAGGACTTTAATACCCTCAACGTATATATATATATATAATATTTATATATATATATATTTTATTAACCCCATATATATGTATATGTAATATATATAATATTACCTTTATGTTATTTGATTTTTACTTTTATTTTTCTCCTTTATTTTTTTATTATTTTTTTTTAATTTTACTATCTTATTTTATTTTAATACTCTATCTTATTTTATTTTATTTTAATACTCATCTATTTTTATTTTATTTTTATTATAATATTTTTAATATATATATATTTTTAATAATTTAATTTTCATTACTATTAATAATTTGAGAAGTAGGTCACCATCTAGTTAAATCAATAGCTCTTGAGCTAACGATTTCTATGGATGACCAGAAGTTAAGTTAAATTAACTTCATTAAATCGAAGGCCTAGGCCTAGTAGTAGTAGTAGTAGTAGTAGTAGTAGTAGTAGTAGTAGTAGTAGTAGTAGAAGTAGTAGTAGTAGTAGTAGTAGTAGAAGTAGTAGTAGTAGTAGTAGTAGTAGTAGTTGTAGTAGTAGTAGTAGTAGTAGTAGTAGTAGTAGTAGTAGTAGCCGGAGCGTTGATCACATCCTAAGCCGGAGTGTGGTTGGCCAAACCCCCTTGGGGAGTCACCTCGTGTCTACCAGCTTTTGCGAGTGCCACCGTTATATATAGTACTGAGTGAGAATATAACACTTTCAACATATATATATATATAAATATATATATATATATTTATGTATACATATATATATAGTACTGAGTGAGAATATAACTCTTTCACCATATATATACATATATATATATTATATTATATTATATTATTATATATATTTCCGTTTTTTTTTTTTTTTTTTTTTTTTTTTTTTTTTTTTTCTCGTTCCTCACTGAACTAGAACTTTACTTTGACTTCATAAAAGATTAATCTAATATATATATATATATATATTATATATATATACATATATATATATTTGTTAATTCCATATATATTTATTATTATTGTTATTACTATTTTATTATTATTATTATTATTATTATTATTATTATTATTATTATTATTGGCCCTGTCGCCAGTTCGATTCCCGTCGGTGCCACCAGTATTTTCATTGAACGTAACGATCCGTCTGGATCAGTATTTTCATTGAACATACCGGCCCGTCTGGAAGTGTTGGAACTGCCCTTGCGGGGGTGTCATTAGAGCTTATCGTCAATTCTTCATACTCCCCTCACGGGTGAGACGATGGAGGCGCATGTGCAGAAATGCATCAGCCATTGACAGAGAAGCACTATTATTATTATTATTATTTTATTTTAATATTTTTAATCTAAGTCATTTTATTTTAATACTTTAATATTTTAATAATTTCTCATTACCTTTAATAACTTGAGACGTAGGTCACCATCTAGTTAAATCAATAGCTCTTGAGCTAACGATTTGTATGGATCGACCAGAGGTTAAATTGTTAACTTCATTAAACCGAAGGCCTAGGCCTAGTAGTAGTAGTAGTAGTAGTAGTAGTAGTAGTAGTAGTAGTAGTAGTAGTAGTAGTAGTAGTAGTAGTAGTAGTCGTAGTAGTCGTAGTAGTCGTAGTAGTCGTAGTAGTCGTAGTAGCAGTAGTAGTAGTAGTAGTAGTAGTAGTAGTAGTAGTAGTAGTAGTAGTACTAGTAGTAGTAGTAGTAGTAGTAGTAGTAGTGGTAGTAGTAGCAGCAGTAGTAGTAGTAGTAGTAGTAGTAGTAGTAGTAGTAGTAGTAGTAGTAGTAGTAGTAGTAGTAGTAGTAGTAGTAGTAGTTAGTAGTAGTAGTAGTAGTAGTAGTAGTAGTAGTAGTAGTAGTAGTAGTAGTAGTAGTAGTAGTAGTAGTAGTAGTAGTAGTAGTAGTAGTAGTAGTAGTAGTAGTAGTAGTATAGTAGTAGTAGTAGTAGTAGTAGTAGTAGTAGTAGTAGTAGTAGTAGTAGTAGTAGTAGTAGTAGTAGTAGTAGTACCAGCCATCATGCAAGACCTTACAAAGTACATTGCCCCGATATTAACAACGCTCTTTAATAAAGCTATAGAACATAACCAATATCCTGATGCACTAAAAATAACTAAAGTTATTGAAATATATAAAGCTAAAGATAGAACGCTGCCTGAGAATTACAGACCTATCTCGCTACTGCCGATTATTGCTAAGGTCTTTGACACTATACTCAACAAGCAACTGATGGCCCACCTTACCAGGTACGACATCCTCTCCCGAACTCAATACGCCTTCCGACCACACTCGAACACAACAATCACTACACAAACCATCTTAAATCACATCCAAAACCTCAAAGGCCCAGGAAGGTATGTACTTGCTCTATTTATTGACCTATCGAAAGCCTATGACACTATAGATCATGAAACACTGATCCATAAACTACGAAATAATATAAATTTTAGCGATAACACCACTACCTTTTTTAAATCATACCTCACAAAACGATACCAAACAGTATTTACCCAATATGCTCGTTCTTATCCACGCAAGATCACACATGGGATCCCGCAAGGTAGCACACTCTCAACAACGCTCTTCATTCTATACATCAATGATATTATACTTTCACTAACACACGGAACAGTCTTTGCATACGCAGATGACACCACACTTATCATTGCTGCTAAGAATAAAGAACAACTCCAAGAGCAAGCACAAACTGATACAACGAACCTTGTCAACTATTTCTACAGACATAACCTAGTACCCAACCCCACCAAAACCACCTACACTATCTTCCACAAGCACGAACAGAAGGTGCAGCTCGACTTGACTATCGACGGCAAGAGGCTCCAACAAGAACGAAAGGTAAAAGTATTAGGTACAATCATCCAAAGCAACCTGTCCTTCCGTGAACATATACAATCTATTATATTCCGCCTTCAACCATTCGTCCAAATGTTTCGTTATGTGAACAGCCTACTTCCCACTCACATCCTCCTCCAACTTTACTATGCACATGTATACCCCCTACTTATGTATGGTATCTCTATATGGGGATCTGATGACTACAACACCATTATACATCCACTCATTATCATCCAAAAACGTATAGTCCGTCTGATATGTCTCAAATCATGGAGAACACCTACCAAGCCTCTTTTTGCCAAACTACGCTTACTCAACATACTTAACATGTATAAGTACAGCGTATGCATGGATGCACACTCCCTTATTTACCCAGCCTTCAAGGCTTTCCTTCCCCTTCACTACAACAATATCCGACCAATCACAGCTGTTCATAACTACAACACTAGGCGGTCATCAAAGAAACACATGTACAACGACTCAACGACGGGTCAATACAGCAGAGCAGCACAAGCACAATGGGATAAGCTGCCAGAGCACCTAAGAGATATCTCATACAAAGTAGAATTCAAAAAGGAACTCAAAGCATATCTCTCAAGGATGCAAGAATCCTGACACTGCCTACGGGCCTAAAGAGGGCGTTGGACACCTCATCATCAGATGATACCTGAGTGTGGGACAAGTTCAGCGTTGATCACATCCTAAGCCGGAGTGTGGTTGGCCAAACCCCCTTGGGGAGTCACCTCGTGTCTACCAGCTTTTGCGAGTGCCACCGTTATATATAGTACTGAGTGAGAATATAACACTTTCAACATATATATATAAATATATATATTATATATATTTATGTATATATATAATATATAGTACTGAGTGAGAATATAACTCTTTCAACATATATATATATTATATTATTATATATATTTCCGTTTTTTTTTTTTTTTTTTTTTTTTTTTTTTTTTTTTTTTCTCGTTCCTCACTGAACTAGAACTTTACTTTGACTTCATAAAAGATTAATCTAATATATATATATATATATATATATATGTATATATATATATATATAAATATATATATACATATATATATATATTTGTTAATTCCATATATATTTATTATTATTGTTATTACTATTTTATTATTATTATATTATTATTATTATTATTTTATTTTATTTTAATATTTTTAATCTAAGTCATTTTATTTTAATACTTTAATATTTTGATAATTTCTCATTACCTTTAATAACTTGAGACGTAGGTCACCATCTAGTTAAATCAATAGCTCTTGAGCTAACGATTTGTATGGATCGACCAGAGGTTAAATTGTTAACTTCATTAAACCGAAGGCCTAGGCCTAGTAGTAGTAGTAGTAGTAGTAGTAGTAGTAGTATAGTAGTAGTAGTAGTAGTAGTAGTAGTAGTAGTAGTAGTAGTAGTAGTAGTAGTAAGTAGTAGTAGTAGTAGTAGTAGTAGTAGTAGTAGTAGTAGTAGTATAGTAGTAGTAGTAGTAGTATAGTAGTAGTAGTAGTAGTAGTAGTAGTAGTAGTAGTAGTAGTAGTAGTAGTAGTAGTAGTAGTAGTAGTAGTAGTAGTAGTAGTAGTAGTAGTAGTAGTAGTAGTAGTAGTAGTAGTAGTAGTAGTAGTAGTAGTAGTAGTAGTAGTAGTAGTAGTAGTAGTAGTAAGTAGTAGTAGTAGTAGTAGTAGTAGTAGTAGTAGTAGTAGTAGTAGTAGTAGTAGTAGTAGTAGTAGTAGTAGTAGTAGTAGTATTGATAAGGATAGCAACTTCCCTTTGGCGTATGTGTTGTGTACGTTGAGTACACCACGAACGGGGATTATTCCGCTTATGGTGGCTTAATTTTTTGGACCAGAAAACCTTGGCTTTTGGGTGAGTGGTGATACATGTCACCACCTTCTCGGCCAAGAAACGCCCTCGTCCACTTTTTAGAAAATCTCCTCCTTCTCAACAAGAAAACAACTCTTTTCCACTTTTGTAAACCCTTCTGCTCTGCTCTTCAAACTCAGTGGGTGTCAAAAAAAGGACACCATTCAGCGTTGTGTCAAAAAAGGAGCATTTTCTCAAATTTATCCAGTCTTCAGGTTTAGTATTTGATGTTGAATAAAGATATCAAACGAGCGATTGACGGACTCATCGAGAAAAGCCCGCATGAACTGAAGGCGGGGCTTGACTCATTAAATTCTAAGGTTCTACTTCCGTCCACGACTCTTCGTTCGTTCATTCGCTCGATCATTCATTCATATTCATTCATTCATATTCATTCATATTCATTCATATTCAGATTCATATTCATTCATTCATTCATTCATTCATTCATTCATGCCATTCTGCAGCTGCCTTCCTGCCAAGTTCTATGCCTTTCATGCCATTCATGCTAGTCATGCAGTAATGCATGCATTTCATGCATGCATGTATTAACGCATTCATTCATGCGTGCATGCATTCATTCGTGAATACATGCATTCATCCATCTTTCATTCTTTCAATCATTCTTTCATTCTTTCAATCATTCTTTCATTCATTCATGCTTTCTTTCTTTCTTTCTCTCTCTCTTTCTGTCTTTCTTTCTTTCTTTCTTTCCTTCCTTCCTTCCTTCTTTCCTGTTTTCTTCCTTTCTTAAGGTTCCAGCGGGAGCCTTAGACAAGTGGACAGACTCATCCAAGCACAGGAATTGTCTCGTCCATCTGCTCACTATCAAGAAGCAGGTAGAACTTTCATCTAGTTGGCTGCTAAAATGGTCTGCAGTCCAAACGGCGTTTCAACTAGTAGCAAGCAAGTTGGGGCTTGCTTGCTTTCCTTTGCTCATAGCCACACTGCTTCCTTCACCTGCTGCAACTTTATACCACCCAAACAAAGGACTGCTTATTTTTTCTCTGCTCTGAGCGCTCCTCGCGCTGCTATTTTTGCCTTTTGTTGTCCTCTTCTTTCTCACACGCATGTATGATTCAGTCGTTATTGATGATGCGCTGATAGTGTTTCTGTTGTCATGGCTATATGTTCGTATGCATGTATATGTATGTATATATGTATGTATGTATGTATGTATGTATGTATGTATGTATGCATGTATGTATGTATGCATGTATGCATGCATGCATGCGTGCATGCGTGCGCATGCATGTATGTTTGTATGTATGTATGTATGTATGTATGTATGTATGTATGTCTGTATTTCTGTCTGTATGTCTGTCTGTCTGTCTGTCTGTCTGTCTGTATGCATGCATGCATGCATGTATGTATGTATGTATGTATGTATGTATGTATGTATGCATATATGTATGTATGTATGTATGTATGTATGTATGTATATGTATAGATATGCACATCTTTGCTTCTAGCATGAAGCACAGTGCCACGCTATGCTCTGTCTTAGCCTCAACGTTATGTATGTATGTATGTATGTATGTATGTATGCATGCATGCATGTATGTATGTATGTATGTGTGTGTATGTATGTATGTATGTATGTACCTATGTATGCATGTGTGTATATGTATATATGTATGCGTGATTGTCTGTCTGTCTGTTTCTCTTTCTGTCTGGGTTGCCAGTCTGAAGCGCGGCGCCACATACATACATACATACATACACATACATACATACATACGCACACACTGTGCTCTGCCTTGGCCTGACCCGCACACATACATACATGCATACATACATACATACATACATACATACATACAGACATACAGAGAGACAGACAGACATACATACATACATACATACATACGTATTTACAGGGTGAGGCGCTGCGCCATGCTGTGCTCTCCCTTGGCCTCGATGTCAACGCCCAACGCGCCTGCGGTCTTTTGACTTGAAGCTCAAGTGAAGAAACATTCAACAGTAAGAAAAGTTGACTCGAGCCTGAAGTGAAAGAACAGTCAACACTAAAAGAAGTTATAATTAGGGTTAGGGTTAG
>WBZZ01002377.1:22500-32500 GCA_019918135.1 Paulinella micropora | reverse complement strand
TTATTCAGCAGCTGTTTCTGTGAACGAGCAAGCAGCTGCCCTGAAAGATAATCCTGCCGAATTGATGGTCTTTTTCGATCGGCTTAGCTCAGGTACTGCTAAGCCATGGCCGGCGTTAGACGTGCCCTTTTTCTTTCGATCTTGCACTGCACTCATGCACTTAAATGCACATACGCTTTTATCGGTCGCCGCCACGAAATGTGGTCAAGTTACCGATAAAACTTCATGTGCGACGCGCCAAGTTACCGATAAAACTTCATGTGCGACTTGTTTCTTTTTGCTTGTTCATTTTCTCACATTGCCCTCTAATTGCGCTTTCTTGCACGCTTGCTTTGCATTTTATGTACCGATCTTTTCGCTGTCATTTTCCTGTGCTGGAAAATGAGCCTCTATCCGAAAATGCAGATAATATAAATTTTAATATGAGGTAGGAGAGAAACGAGAGCTCAGAGGTGGCAACGCCATCGCAGTGCTTAAGGCCTCAGTACACAAGCAGGTGCCATTGCCTCTGCCTCACTACTTCTTCACTATTATCTTGATGTCCTTTCCAACTACTGCCTCACTATTACTTTTGAGTCCTTGCCGCTGGCCCACTAGGACCCACACGGCGCCCCGGACGATGTCAAGCGTGCTGTGAGAGTGTTCCGCTCCCTCAAGTTGCAGAACAAGATCGGGTTCGGCTGCCTAGTTGACATTCTGGGAAAGGTAGTAGACACGTAGATAGGTGGTAGGTAGAAAGGTAGATTCGTAGATAGCTAGGTGGGTAGGATACGCTTTCTGTAGAACAAGAATACCTGTTCACGGACAGGCCATCGTGTCAGACGTTGCTTTTGTGCTGGGTGCGCTGTAGGCAGGGGATGTCCAGGGGGCTCGCGCGGTCCTGGAGGAAATGCAGCGGCTTGGCATCGAGCCTAACATAATCCATTTCAACTCGCTTATCAACGCGCATGTGCACACAGGCGATGCACAGCAAGCTAGGCAGGTTTGTACATATATGTATGTATCTACGCACGTCTGTATCATTGTATGTGTATGCATATATGTATGCATGTATGTACGTAGGTGCTAGTGGAGATGAAACGAGCGCGCCTCAAGCCGAACCTCTTGAGCTACACGTCGTTGCTCAACGTGCACGGCGCTGCGAAGGACGTAGCTGGGGCCCGACAGGTGATGCAGGTATGTCACTGTGCATGTTTTATCTATCACCATTACAAAATATGGTCAGTTCACCGATAAAATCTCATATGCGATGCGCTAATTTTGAAATGCTTTGCGGGCTTGCCGCATAATATACTATTTAGCATGCATATTTTACATGCAGTGATGAATGCATGCATGTATGCGTATAAATCTCCGTAAAAGTATACAAACATATGTATGTGCATATAGAAACGAACTGAGATAGATAAATAAGTGAATACGTAAACTAGAACACATACACGAGAAGTTCCTACTTATTCAGTGCAATTAGTAATCACTTCCAGGTTTCGTTCTCAGCCAGTTGTTGCGTCCAAAGTTTGTTCCATGATTCACTAGAAAACCATTGATGAGAGCTCTCAAATGAGCTACTACACAAGCCGCAAAAAAAAATCATAGTAAGCGGAAAACGAAGCGTCACCTCATGGCTCATCATACATCAGAACCACCAACTTCTCATGCGCGTAATGTTGCTTGCATACTTCACATGCCAGGAGCTGAAAGAGGCGGGGCTGAAGCCCAACCTGATGACGTATACTTCGCTGCTCAATGTGTACGGCAGCGCTGGTACTCAATTTCCCTTTCCCTCTCCCCCCTTTCCTCCTTCCTCTGTCTCTGTCTCTGTCTCTGTCCCTATCTCTCTGTCTCTGTCTCTGTCTTTCTCTCTCTCTCTCTCTCTCTTAGTCTCTCTCTTTCTGTGTCTCGGTGTATTTCTCTCTAAATGTTCAGTATGTTTGCATGTGTACATGCATGTATATTTGTTTACCTAAAACCTTTCCACACAGACCTAAAGCTAAGATAACATACACACGCAAAAAATATATGCGCCTGCATTCTCAAACAATAAAAACATGTAGATTTGCACGTCCGATGTGTTTGTACATTATTAGAAGTTCCTACTTTTTTACGTGCAATCAAAATTGACTCTAATATTTCGTGCTTAGCCGGTTCTTGTATCCAAAGGTTGTACACTGGTTCATTAGAAGGCCCTTGATGAGAGCTTGGAAATGAGCAACTGCGCAAGTCGCAAAACTCAGCATGGGCTGAAGACGAAGTATTGAAGTCATTACTTCCTATGCTTAAGAACTAGGAATTGTCATTGTGCAGGTGAGATCACGGCTGCTGAAGAAGTCATGAGTGAACTCAAGCGCAACGGACTGCAGCCCTCGCTTGTGACGTACACCTCCCTCATCTGCGCGTATGCGGAAGTCGGGGATGTGGTGCGCGCTAGCCGAGTGTGCAAAGAAATGAGTGAGCGTCCGGATCTGACCGTCTTCAACGCGTTATTAAAGGCACATGCCGCGACGGGAGACGCGACTGGGGCTAGAAAAGTTGTAGCCGAACTCAAGTTGGCGGGATTCAGAGAAGACAGGATAAGTTTCAACTCGTTGGTCCGAGCGTATGCCAACTCAGGCGATGTAACGGGCTCTCGTGCAGCGCTGCAGGAAATGCAGGACACCGGAATCGATCCTGACCTACAATGTTACAACTCTCTCATGAATGCCTATGCAGTGGCAAGCGATGAGGCAGGGGCCAGGTGTGCTTGCTGAGCTCAAGCGTGTGGGTTTCAGTCCTAACCTAACAAGTTTTGGCACGTTGCTCAAGGCGTACGCAAGGGCGACGTAAGCGGCTCTCGCGCAGTTCTTAGGAAATGCAGGACGCCGGAATCGATCCCAAGCTACAATGTTACAACTCCCTCATGAATGGCTACGCCGTGGCGAGCGATGAGGCAGGGGCCAGGAGTGTGCTTGCTGAGCTCAAGGGTGTGGGTTTCAGTCCTGACCTAAAACAAGTTTTGGCACGTTGCTCAATGCGTACGCGAGCAAGGGCGACGTAACCGGCTCTCGCGCAGTTCTTCAGGAAATGCAGGACGCCGGATTCGATCCCAACCTACAATGTTACAACTCCCTCATGAATGGCTACGCCGTGGCGAGCGATGAGGCAGGGGCTAGGAGCGTGCTCGACGAGCTGAAGCGTGTGGGTTTCAGTCCTGACAAGATAACCTTTGGCACGTTGCTTAAAGCGTACGCGAGCAAGGGCGACGCAACAAGCTCTCGCGCAGCTTTCCACGAAATGCAGGACGCTGGATTTGCTCCCGAGCTGCAAAATTACGGCTGCTTGATGAATGCATATGCTGTTGCTGGAGATGAGGCAGGGGCAAGAAGTGTGCTCAACGAGCTGAAGCGAAAGGGTCTCAACCCCAGCCTGGTAACTTTTGGCGCTTTGGCGAAAGCATATTCAAACAAGGGTGATGCAATGGGCGTTCGGCTAGTGTTTGGCGAGGCAAAAGAAGCTGGATTTGATTGTGACCTCCAAATGCACAACATGCTCATGAACGCACACGCCGTTGGGGGAGATGTGGCAGGGGCCAGGGACGTCCTTGCTGCGATCAAGCATGCAAAGCTTCACCCCGATCTCCTTTGCTTCGGCATGTTGCTCAAAGCATACGCAAACAGGGGCGACGTAGAGGGCTCTTGCACAGCGCTTCAGGAGATGCAGGACGCCGGCTTTGCTCCAGACCTGCAAAATAATGGCTGCCTCATGAATGCATATGCCGTTTTGGGCGACGAGGCAGGAGCCAGGAACGTCCTCAACGAACTGAAGCGTACGGGCTTCAATCCCAACCAGATAATCTTCGGCACTCTGGTGAAAACGTATGCAAACAAAGGAGACCCAACAGGGGCATTTCGAGAGGCGAAGGAAGCTGGATTCGATCCTAGTATCTACATGTTCAACGCGCTGATCAATGCGCACGTGGTTGGGGGCGACGTGGCACGGGCGAGGCGAATGATGGAAGTGGACATGCAGGCCGCTGGTGTACAGCCTGATATCATCTCGTACACTACGCTGATGACTGCTCATAGCAGACTGGGAGATGTGGTGGGGGCACAGAACGTGCTGGCTGAGATCAAAGATGCTAAACTGGACCCCAACGCCCTCACCTATCTCGTTTTGCTGAACTCCTACTCCAAGGCAGGAGACAGAGAAGGCGCGGGGCGAATCGAGGCGATGCTAACCGCTATGCCTTGGCCGCCTGAAGCCGAACGTGACTCATCACTGCTGCCAGCGGCCCTGGAGGGAAGGGCAGTTGGTACTTGCCAGGCTTTTGCCGTAATCTACTCAGTCGAAGCTAGCAGTCTAATGGCTACACCACATTCATTTGCGCCCCAACTTGGGCACGGTCGCATCAGTAGTGTACATATGTCGGAATATTGAATTCATCTGAGTCTGTTGCTCTCATAATTGTAGCATCATTTCTTTTCCACTAAAAGACTTTAGGAGCTACATGAAGTCTCCTTGCCTGAAGTTTCAAAAGGAGCTCTTCGGCCCGGTAGTATTGACTCGTTTCGTAGTGACTTACTTCTTCCCTTTTTCCGAGCCTTTCATTCGTAGTGTTACACTCAGTGATATAATTCGGGCCTGTATTTTAGCTTACGTTGAACGCCGGACGCCTCATCACAACTTCCCTTTCATCTTTACGAAAGGCAAGCCTGTCTTCTTGTTTATTAAACTTCATTTGCCAGTCCACCGAAATATAACAATAATAATAATAATAATAATAATAATAATAATACTATATCTGAGGCGTACTGATGCAGCTAATGGCATATCCTCAACGGACATAAGCCTCCAATACCCTTGTTCGAGGTCCTCCACCCCCCCGTGTCAGTCTCTCGCCTGATGATCGGGGCCACCGATGGAGCTCCTGAGGGCAAGACTGCACTAAGCCGAGGTTATTCCGCAGTCCCAGCAACCTCTTGCAAGACGTCACCGAATGTGCAAGTGCATACACCAAGCGCGGTTGCTAGAGCTGCCTCGAAACCCCACCCATAACAATCTGGTGTCTGCTGGGTCCTGGGCTATCAACCAGCATATGCGGAGTTTAAGATCTTTTACGCGCGCAACGACACTCCTCCCCAGCATCTACCACCAAAGGGTTATGAGTTGGCGTCACAGTTTAACGCCTTGAGGCAATTGGGCTGAATAATAATAATAATAATAATAATAATAATAATAATAATAATAATAATAATAATAATAATAATAATAATATACTTCCTCTAAGGCATACTGATGCAGCTGATGGCACGATCCGTTTCCGGACATGAGCCTCCATGCCCTTGTTCGAGGTGCTCCATCCCCACATAGTCAGTCTCTCGACTGATTATAGGGGCCACCGATGGAGCTCCTGAGGGCAAGACTACACTAAGCCGAGGTTATTCCGCAGTCCCAACAACCTCTTGCAAAACGTTGCCGCATGTGCAAGTGCGTACACCAAGCATGGTTGCTAGAACTACCTCAAAACCCCACCCATAACAATTTGGTATCCGCTGGGTCCACGGGCTATCAACCGGCATAGCGGAGTTTAAGATCTTCGACAGGCGCCCAACGACCCTCCTCCAGCATCATCCACCAAATGGTTTTGAGTTGGCATCACAGAATAATAATAATAATAATAATAATAATAATAATAATAATAATAATAATAATAATAATAATAATAATAATAATAATAATAATAATAATAATAGTAATATGTATATATGTATCGTCTGCCAATTGCTGAGCCAAAAGGCCATGTGCATCCAGTCCTCCATTCCATAAGGAAAGTCTCCACACCAATCGGTGGAATAAAGGAAGTGACGGCATAGAACATTACTCTAGGAGCTTTATACCAATCAGCCCATGGAAAGGGACCGATGGCATATGTACTCCCTAATAATAATAATAATAATAATAATAATAATAATAATAATAATAATAATAATAATAATAATAATAATAATAATAATAATAATAATAGTGCTTCTCTGTCAATGGCTGATGCATTTCTGCACATGCGCCTCCATCGTCTCACCCGTGAGGGGAGTACGAAGAATTGACGATAAGCTCTAATGACACCCCCGCAAGTGCAGTTCCAACACTTCCAGACGGGCCGGTATGTTCAATAAAAATACTGGTCCAGACGGACCGGTATGTTCAATGAAAATACTGGTGGCACCGACGGGAATCGAACTGGCGACAGGGCCCAGATGGTAGAACTTGACCACTGGGCTATCACGGTGTCCATAATAATAATAATAATAATAATAATAATAATAATAATAATAGTGCTTCTCTGTCAATGGCTGATGCATTTCTGCACATGCGCCTCCATCGTCTCACCCGTGAGGGGAGTACGAAGAATTGACGATAAGCTCTAATGACACCCCCGCAAGTGCAGTTCCAACACTTCCAGACGGGCCGGTATGTTCAATAAAAATACTGGTCCAGACGGACCGGTATGTTCAATGAAAATACTGGTGGCACCGACGGGAATCGAACTGGCGACAGGGCCCAGATGGTAGAACTTGACCACTGGGCTATCACGGTGTCCATAATAATAATAATAATAATAATAATAATAATAATAATAATAGTGCTTCTCTGTCAATGGCTGATGCATTTCTGCACATGCGCCTCCATCGTCTCACCCGTGAGGGGAGTACGAAGAATTGACGATAAGCTCTAATGACACCCCCGCAAGGGCAGTTCCAACACTTCCAGACGGGCCGGTATGTTCAATGAAAATACTGGTCCAGACGGATCGGTATGTACAATGAAAATACTGGTGGCACCGACGGGAATCGAACTGGCGACAGGGCCCAGATGGTAGAACTTGACCACTGGGCTATCACGGTGTCCATAATAATAATAATAATAATAATAATAATAATAATAATAATAATCATGACTATAATAATGCTATAATAATAATAATAATAATAATAATAATAATAATAATAATAATAATAATAATAATAATAATAATAATCATAGTAATAACTAGCTAGGGGCGGCGCCAACACCTGAAAGGATGGTTTGCGGTGCGCAGTAATAACTAGCTAGGGGCTGCGCCAACACCTGAAAGGATGGTTTGCGGTGCGCACCCCCCCCCCCCCCCCACTCCTCTTCCCTTGGTCGCTTTTCCTTTTTTACGCAATCACTCGTTTAATGATTAAATGTAAACTTGCCACTCGTAGGAGTGAGTGGGAAGATGAAGCATGAGAAGGAAGGCTGTAAAAAAAAAGGTGATTCTACAGAGTCAAAACGAAAGGTAAAAACGAATCGGAAAGGAAAAGAATGAAGCGTAAAAGAAAAGAAATATATATCTCTCATTCTCACATGCACAACTTTTACAGCCTTGGAGCAATCTCAGCCATTCATTTTGGTGCAGGCGAATCCGCTTCAGGTACGTACCATTGCGGGGCTGGAGTTCCCAGGGGGAGGGCCCCCCGGATCCCCCTGTCAACCTACCATCCCGCCCCTTTTTCTTTTATCTTCGTGGTATGCGCGGTAGCATTGTGCGGAGGCTTCTGTCCGCCACCTGCCGGGCATTCCACGCACTCCTTGGTCCAGCCCATGCGCGGTTGCGGTCGCCTTCATCTTCTCACTTCCCGGATCGTGAAGATCTGGAGGATAATAGTTAAGCGTCCATTTCATTTTTCCGTGCCTTTTTGGTGGCGGCTGGCTGGCTGAGCTCGAACGGCCTCGAACCACCACCCACTGCCTGCCTCAACTCGCACACTGCCGGCCTCACCAGTTATCTATCAACCACACACAGTAGACAGAAATTAGTTCTGCTCTGACACCAAACACGAACAAGACAACGTCCCTCTGGGTGTTGGTGCCAGCTTTCTTCGATGCTTGGAGATACTCTCCAAGGGATCCAGCGGCGCGAAAGGCGCTTCCGTTTGGCTTCAAGGCTTCATAACCTAATGACTTACGATATACAGAAAAATGACTTTAATGATTAGTTAGTACCATGTCCAACAGTAACGGACGACTGTAACAAATGGTTGGTACTGATTAAGAACGGAACAATAACTAGATACACAGTGACTTTGTGGGGGCAGATATACTCACTCTCCTACAAATGACTCTGTCCACTGACAAACGTGGATTAGCATTAATTGTTCTGATCATAGTACTGGATCTAACCGTATAACCTGGTTAAATACACTGGATATATTAGTAGTTACCAACCTGTTATCTAACAGTGACTACCAGATACATACTTCGCGGCCGCGGTCTGAGCGGGTAGCCAAGCCGCCTGATTGTGCTTCTCGGAGAATGTGAGGGTAACAGTGATCACGCGACATATTACGATGTTTTGAATTTGTGTCACAGTTTCGTACGTTTTATATATATACAAATATGCAGTAATAGTGATCATAACATCATGATATGTAGTAGGACCTGCACTGAGTAACTTTCATAATTTACTTTGTTCCAGGGGGATAATTAATATCGTGGCAGTATTAATAATTACTTAACCGGCCGTATCAGAGTAACTGTGTCGTTAGAGTCATTGATAATACTTAGATCCGGCCAGTCATGTTACTCTGCGCTTTGCGCGCTTTCTGCTTTCAATTCAGAAAGTTCTTACTGCAAAGCGTGTTTGGTGAGACGGTTCCAGACTAATATATTTAATATATTGATCTAACACGATCCAGAGTTTTCAAGTTTGGTTAACTTCCCTGACCTCGGAATATTTTGAAAGTTAAGGTCAAGTGACTGGCAACAGTGTGTGTATTCAAATGAACGCAGCCTGAGGTTGGTTATTTCCTCACAGGCGTTAGTCAAGACTTACACTGTATGCGAGGTTAGTAACTTAGCATAAGATAGATGGGCCCGTTATTCCTAAACAGGGAGAGGAATGGACAATTTTATATAAAAATAATCTATTTAGTCATACCTGCCCACCCCAAATTGACAATTACCTGTTTTACCTATATCACTGTAAGTGTAATGGTGAATTCAAAGCTTTGGCGGTTTGGGGGTTGTGGCGCTTTGACGTGTTGATTATCCTATATCTCTAATAAAGTGAAGTCCGACCCTCTCGTTGTCTAGTGACGTTCGCCTTCTCACACCCTTACATCATTGGCACTTTTTTTTAATTCGAACACTTTTATTAGAGAATACTTGCAACTCGTTAGGACGAGTCGGAAGCGTGAGAGAAAAAATCAAGTGCATCAATACCCATGGTAAGAACCTAATAACTCAGTTTATGCTTATGAAGCTATTACCGGTTTTGACAATTAGAGACTGCCTACCACTGTCAAAGATAAGATTCCCTACCACGGCAACTTACGTCGCATTAACCCTAGGGTTAATACCACCCTGTCCTGGAGTCTAGGGTGCAGAGGCCTTGCGTCGCATTTTCTGCTCTGTCTTGTCAGGCAAGGACTGCCGCCGACCTTTCTTAAGCTTGTTAAAGGTGGAGCCACGTTTGCTCGACTTGCCTGGCTTCGCACCTTGATCACCGTACTTTCGTCGTTCCTTGGCCGTGAGCGAGCCGGCGGGCTTCCATTTGGCAAGTTTGCCGAGCTTGACCCCTGGCAACGCACACGAGAGAGAGAGAGAGAGAGAGAGAGAGAGAGAGAGAGAGAGAGAGAGAGAGAGAGAGAGAGAGAGATTGAGTGAGTGAGTGAGTGAGTGAGTGGTGAGTGTGTGTGTGTGTGAGTGAGTGAATGAATGAGTGAGCGAGAGGAGAGAGATAGAGAGCGAGCGAGCGAGAGAGAGAGAGAGAGAGAGAGAGAGAGAGAGAGAGAGAGAGAGAGAGAGGAGAGAGAGAGAGAGAGAGAGAGAGAAAGAGAGAGAGAGAGAGAAAGAGAGAGAAGTGGTGTGTGTGTGTGTGTTTTGGGGGGGGGGCTGCATGTTGATGAACAGGAGTGGTGACTATGATCTGTAGCGTATGACGTTGTGTGGACAGACCTGAGTGATGGATATGGTCTGCAGGCAGGTAGTTCCAGTCGAAGAA
>WBZZ01002377.1:0-5000 GCA_019918135.1 Paulinella micropora | reverse complement strand
CATATGCTGGTTGATAGCCCAGGACCCAGCAGACACCAGATTGTTATGGGTGGGGTTTCGAGGCAGCTCTAGCAACCGCGCTTGGTGTATGCACTTGCACATTCGGTGACGTCTTGCAAGAGGTTGCTGGGACTGCGGAATAACCTCGGCTTAGTGCAGTCTTGCCCTCAGGAGCTCCATCGATGGCCCCGATCATCAGGCGAGAGACTGACACGGGGGGGTGGAGGACCTCGAACAAGGGTATTGGAGGCTTATGTCCGTTGAGGATATGCCATTAGCTGCATCAGTACGCCTCAGATATAGTAAATAATAATAATAATAATAATAATAATAATAATAATAATAATAGACTTATCAGTCAATTGGCCCTTGATCCTGTCGGACATGTGCCAATAATAATAATAATAATAATAATAATAATAATAATAATAATAATAATAATAATAATAATAATAATAATCATAATAGGCTTCCTCAGACTATAGCATCAGATCCAGATCCTGGACATGTGCCTCCATTGGGTCACCGGGGTCAGCCGATCCCAACGCATTGTCAGAACACCAAACAGACATAGCAGCAACAGCAACAGCAGGCGCAGATGGGGGCTGTGAAGTGCATGAAGAGCTAGATGCGAGGGTGTTAGCTGAAGAGAAGAACTCGGAGACACTACGCTGCGCTCCCGAACCCCTCTCTCTAGCCAGGACGTCCACACTGCGCGGACGGCCGCGCCGCGCAACATCAACGTCACTTGGGGGAGGGGGTGGGACAGAAGCTGATGGAACCTCAGTGAGGTCAATCACCTCCTCGCCCCCATCCTCCACCCCAAGCTCCTCCCTTTTACCCTCCCTAGCAGACCAACACTCAGACACATATGATCCAAACAACACATCCAACTTTGGAGGGGGACGCAACGCTGTAACCCCTAACAACGCAGCAAGCCTAAAGTTACTGCGGAAGCGCGACTTCCCCTGAAAAAACTTACAAAACAATCGTGATTGATCCACAGGCGACATATCATCCCAACCCTGCCGCACAGAGCCCTCCCGCTCCCGCCCAAGCAACACATCCTCCACCACAACCTCACCGCCTACGACCTCACCACCCTCCTCACTCCCTCCATCCCCCTCAGCAGCCCCCACAGCCATGCCACCGAGCCTCTGCATACTCAGCAACAGCTGCTTACGTCTCTCCTCATGCATGGGGCAATCCCATAAGAAGTGCGCAAGGGACTCATTGACATCATCATGACAACAGAAGCAGCGAGGGGACATGCCACTGACCAACTTGCTGCGGTACAACCGAAGGCGGTTGTTGCAGCTGAGCAACCTTCTCCGAAGCAGATTATAATGCGCATCATCAAGGGCTACCCATCTTGGGAACTCCTTAGTTCCAAAGACTTGTCTTAGGATGACTCGCAGGCCATCAGTAAGATCGCTGCCTGCCTCTCGCTTGTCCCACATCAGTTGCTGCACCATCTTGACGTCCTGCTGAAGGGCCCACTTGTCCACAGTCAAAAACCAACCCTCGAGGTCCTTCTCTGAGCTATTTAGGAGCTCCTGAAGCCCTTGTTGTAGATCCATTGAGTCCCTGATAGCGCCTTCGGCCTCCGCAGTCCAGTCGGATTTGACTTGAGATGCGATGACAGGAAATCGCTTCTCCGGTAGAACACGCAGCCGTCCATAGAACTTCAATTGCGCCGCCCGCCGCAAACGCTCGGCACTCAAAGAGCGCGCCAGAAAGAGTGTAATCCACTTGCTTGTCTTAGGGCTGATGCCGAGAATCATCCTCATGGGGCGCAGCATTGCTGCCTCCAGCTTGGTGAGCTGCGATACGGGGGCACGCCAGACATCGAAGGCGTACTTCAGCTTGGCCCCCACAAGTTGATTCCAGCACATGAGACGATACCTAGCTTGTATCTCACCTGCACACCACAAAGAGTACCAACCTGCGGTGGCGACTTCAGTGACACGCGTAGCCCGCAGGGCCTGCTCCTTCCACTTCAGGTCGTCGGTGATAACCACTCCCAGGTACTTGTACTGACTGGTGACACTAAGCTTCTGGCCGCGAAACCACACCACGGGCTCACCTCGCTCCCTGATACTTGGTCGTTTCGCCTTGCTCGACGTGTAAATGGGCATGATTTCCGTCTTGCCGGGCTTCAAGTTGACTTCCAGCCGGTAATCTTCCGCGAACTTGGCCACAACATTGACCATCTTCTGGAGCTCGGTGCGACTGTGAGCGATGAGGGCCACGTCGTCCGCGTATAGAAGTGCCTTGATGTCGTTCAGCCGCTTCACATCCGTGATCTTGAGGGCACTCGCCAGCCGATCACACAGCTCATCCATAAAGACGTTGAAGAGTGTGGGAGAGAGAGGGGACCCCTGTTGGACGCCTACACCCTCCAGTACTTCGGGGGTGAGTACTCCATCAACTAGCACTTGCGACGAAGTCTGCTCGTAGCACCTGCGTAGCGTGCGCCAGAACTTGCCCCTTACACTCAGCTTCCAGAGCCTCTCAAATAGGCCATCTCTCCAAACAGACGGGAAAGCCTTGCGTAGATCGACGAACAGGACATACGACTCCCGCTTCTGCTGCTGACGCCCCTTCAACCTCTGCCAAAAGGTAAAGACCTGGTCCGTAGTGCGACGCCCCGGGCGGAAGCCTCCCTGCTCTGGACGTAGCTTATCCGGGCCATCCACGAAGAGCGTTAGACGAGTAGCTAATAATGACAGATACAGCTTACCAAGGCAACTAATAATCGAGATATCCCTCCAGTTGTCAGGATCCGTAGGATCCCCACCCTTGGGGATATTGACGATGATTCCCTTGCCCCAAGCTTTTGGAGTCCTCTCGGCTTCTCGAATCCAGTTGAAGTACTGCGTTAAGTAGCCATTGATGTAGGCGCCGCCATACTTGAGCATCTCGTTCTTCACTTTGTCCTCGCCACAAGCTTTGTGGTTATTCAGGGCACGTTGCCTTGCAAGGACCTCCTCTTGCGTGAACGGCTTGTCCAGCTCTTCGCAAGTGTTTTCACCTACTTCGTGCTCCTTCATAGCCCGGGCCACCTCATCTCTGAAGCGATCGTTCCAGTGGAACTGCCGCTTAGCTTCGGCTTCCTCCCACTCCAGCGAGCCTGCTTCTGCACAGCACTCCACCACAACAGCCGCACTTGCCGGATTTTCCCGTGGCTTCACCGAATTTTCCCGAAATTCCTCCCACCGAGCGACCTTTTCCGGCAGCGTACACGCCAGTGAGCCATCCTCCCTTTGCACCGGCGCGGAGACCTTCGCTCTGCGTGCCCCGCCAAGCCGCTTCGCGAGTAGCCAAAAGCGCTTTGAGGATTGCTCGCGTTGACATTTGACCGCTTCTTCCTGCACTTGCTTGAAGGAGGCGGACTTCTTGGCCCGAGTTGCCTTCCGAATTTGCTTGCGGAGCCGTAGCCAATTCAGACGGGCTTCCGCATTCGATTCATCCCTCCTGTATGCTGCGTAGGCCTCCCGGCGCTGCTGAATGAGCTCCTTTAGCTCCCCGTCGAACCAATTGTTGGTGAAACGGGGTCGTATACATCTGGAGCCAAGGACCCGGTGCGCCGCCATTCGGAAGGACTGCGCCACTCGCTCGGTGACGTCATCTACCACCCGTTGGCTGTCGGCACCACCCGATAGGTCAAGCTCAGGCAGCTGATGCACTCCAAGCTTCTGTAGGCAATGCTGGAATACGTCATCGAACTTGTCGCGTAGATAATCCAGCGCTTGCTTCGCAGCGTGATCATTACCCGAGACACCAGCACCAATAAGCTTATCAACACGAAAGGACCTGTAAGGTTTCGCAGCCCGCTTTGGCCGGCGCTGGCCGCTCCACGTCAGTTCGGCCCATACTGCCTTGTGGTCCGTATCAATATCATCTTCGCATACTCCGAACTTTGCTCCAGATGCCAAGCCAGGCGACGCGCAGATGTAATCGAGGAGGTGCTTGCCTGTGCCCATGCCGCGCTGCTCACGCCGGGACCACCAGTAGGACCCTTCCACTGGGCACGAGAAGCCGCTCAGATTTCGCAGGCCCGTAGCGACGAGGACAGCCGCGAGTCTCTTGCCGTTCTCCGAACGTACCGGTGCTTCCTTATCATCGACCTCCCGTGCTGACCGACGATGCCCTCCTCTTTTCGGCTGCATGCCGGCCCGAGCTTCGCGTTGGCATCCGCCACCGTGACCACAAGACCTTTGGCTCCAAAAAAAGCTATAGCTGCCTGCCAGGCCGCATACGCCTCTGACGACTCTTCTTCCTGCGTTTCCTGGGGAAAGTAGCCGTTGCCCACATAGATATCCTGAGCGCCGGTAACACCCGAGGCGATACGCAGCCACACTTGCTGCCGGTGGTCGACGGGGCTGACACCAGGTTGCAATACGGACCAAGGAAGTTAGCCACCGCGAATAGAACCCCACCCTTGCAGCGATTTTTCTCGCTGACCTCCGCAGGTTTTCCAAAAATCCGGAATCCATCCAGGCTGCATTTGGAAAGTTGCTTCTTGCCCATGCGGTGCTCCTGAGCCCGATGACTAGCCAGCCCTCGTGCTTGTAGAATGATGCCCATTCCGCCGTGCCTACGTTGTCGTATCCCGTTTTACCCTGCCAGTTGTGACTCGCGACGAGTAGCTTGAAGCCGGTATCGAACTGCTTGGAGCGGTGCTTCTTGGCTCGTTTCCGGACCCGACGGCCGCGCTTGGCTTCCGCCCCCGTGCTGCCCCCCTCTGCAGGTGCTTGCGCAGGTTGGTCCCCCACTGCACTGGCCGCCGAATGCAGGGGCACCACATGCACATCAGCACACTCAGACACACACTTAGGTGCATCGGCAGCCAATTCCGAAGACACCACCTGCACATCATCGACACATTCTTCATGCAGAGGCAAGACGCGATATCCCGTCGCAGCTTCCTCCTTCCGGACCGCCGCTTCCCCACGCAGATGGATGCGAATAAGCCTTCGGACACGTTCCCTGTCCCT
>WBZZ01002376.1:67500-85404 GCA_019918135.1 Paulinella micropora | reverse complement strand
ATCTGGTCCTAAACGCCGCGGGTACTGACCGTTCACTATTATATATTAATACTGGGTACATTCAAGTGTCAAAATTCACCATCTAACTACTTTGAGTATGCTTAAAAGTCGGCTGAGATCATCTTTCAGAATCTGAGCCTCCGTAACCAGATTCACTTCCGACCAGATTCTGAGTGGCCAGAATTCAAATTAGTTCAATTTACAATAACTTTAATATTTCACCGAGCAAAAATCATGAGGCGCCTCATGCGGATTTTGCGGACTGCCCGGGATACAGCCGTTAAATTAAACTTGATTTGAATTCAGTCTGGACACTAGCCAATCTGAAACTACAATAATCTAGCCACTAATTATGAGTCTGAAACTTGAATCTGGTTCTTAATTAATTTCAAATTCGATGGTTCAAGCCAGGTTGAGTTTGACGCCGCGGCCACTTGAATATACTGACACAGGCACGGTAATAGTAATAATATATTAATACTACCTTTTTGATATTAATATTAATACAATGATTCGTTGTAATTGCTTCTAAATTTTAACAAGGTCGAATTTTTCACGAACGACCCGCAGAACAAACTCGACTTTTTTTGTATAAGCCTGCTTAGAACCGGTGGTGTTCAGGGTGGGGAGGGTGGTATAATATCAGCTGCTGTGTAGAGGGAACAATAAAACCGCAGTGTGTATGTGTCCGCAGAGGAAGGAGCCAGATGAATCTTGTCGGCAGGCAGTGTGCACACTCCTCACTCCTGGCTCAAACACGTGCGTAGAACTCATTCCTGGTTTAAAACGAACCGTGACCATTTATGCACAAGGAGAGTGTAAGACGTGCCAGCTTTCTTGTTCAATGCCTTTAAAAGAGGATCTTGGGGAAGCCAGTCTGGGAGGGTTTCTGTACACAGAGCAATCATACAAACATATGTGTCTTTGTTAAAATATTACAATATCGCAGATGCGGACGCAAACCAGCACACACACACACACACACACCACACATACCCACACACACACCCACACCAACACCAACAACAACAACAACACCAACAACAAACTGAATCAAACGCAACACACAGACACCCATCCACCTACCCACCCACCCACACACGAGAGAAATAAATGGGCAGGAGACGACCTCCATCTTGAGGCTGAGAGGAGCTTTGTAGACGAGCTTGGCCTCCCGCTGAGACTGGACCGTCTTGACGTTGCTGTTTGAAAACATGCATTCTATGTGTGTCTTCTGTGGGAGTACGTCTGGATGCATGTAATGTAATTTAGTGGAATGTAATGTGATGTAATGTGATGTAATTTAATGTAATGTAATGTAATGTGATGTAATGTAGTGTACTGTAATGTGATGTAATTGCATTTAATCTAATATAATATGATTCATGTCAAGAGCGACAAACAGGCTAATCGACGGATCGGTAGACAAGTAGGAAAGACTGATCTATCGTTTTCGATCGATCGATACACACTTGGACAAAAAGATACGGACAAGTAGACATTTACTCTCATTTGCAGTTGTTTAGGCGAAGTCAAGATATGTAGATACAGTAGATAGATAAGTGTTTACCTTGATTTGCAGTAGGAAGGAACAGAAAAGAGGTTGGGGTTGGCAATGCCTTGAACCACGTTAAACCACTGCGTGTTCTGCACACATGTTTATATATACATATATATAAAAATTTATTTGTTATATATATATGTTTAAATTATGAATATTATTATTATTATTTTATATGCATACTTATATATAGAGAGAGAGAGAGAGAGAGAGAGAGTGGGAAAGATCGAGAATATTAAAAAAGAGGAAGCGGGATGTTACCTGGATGTCCATGCGTCCGTCCTGCTTGGGGACAGCTTGGGTAAAAGAGATGGGCCAGCACTTGTCGCGAGAAATCACCTATGTATTTATGTTATGTATGTATGTAGTATGTATGTGTATATTACGCCTGCGTGAAGGAGATGGGCCAGCACTTGTCGTGAGATACAACCTTTGTGTGTATGTATGTATGTTATGTACGTATGTATGTATTTATGTATATATTTATGTCTTCATGTAAGCATGACGCATTGACATTCGTATACTAAACAAACATGCGCAGAACTTATACTGTACATACTTATAGTACTTGTTGTGGGACGCCAGCTATCACAGATCAAAGAGAGATCAGGTTGATATGCAATCCTTGCAGCTTGTTGTTGTTTGTTTGCTATTTGGTTTGTTGCTTGTTTGTTGTCGTGTGCGCGCTTGTACTGTCTTGCCTGGTAGAAGTCATAGCTGAAACGTATGTGTGCCGCTTTTTGTGTTTTAAGCTGTTGCGAGGTTGCAGGTAGAATATTACATACGAGACGTATGTACAAAATACAATACACTCGTACAACCATACCAACCAAACCACAAAGTCATACCATACCATACCATACCCATACCATATCAATACCATATCAACCATGCATACATCACATAAATTTCTGGTACGTACTTCGGTGACGAACTTGTAGGGGGCGCCTGCATCGTTGTAGCGAACGGCCTCATCGATCTGGAAGTCGTTCGTGTCCTTGGTGTAGTATTGCTGAAGACAAAGTTACAAGAAAAGACAGGCGTGAATGGATTAATTGAGAAGACAGAGAGAAAAGGGGGGGGGGGGTGTGGGGGAAGGTTTGGAGGAGAGAGAGATAGGAAGAAAAGAGAATGAGAGAACGAGAGAGAGAGACAACGAGAGGCGTGCGTGCGTGTGTGTGAGTGTGTGTGTGCGTGCGTGTGTTAATTTACCCCCGTTTCATCCTGGGCGTAGGTATAACGCTCACTCCTGCACATAGTAACAAAACAAGCTAGATTGTGTTCTCTCTCTCTCTCTCCCTCTCTTTCTCTCTCTCTCTCCCGCTTTATCTTTCTCTTTCTCTTGAACTCTCTACCAACCACCTACATACCTACCTACAACCATATATTACCCAGTTACATACCTTCTCGCACTATTTACCCGCTTAGTTAGTTAGATAGATAGATAGATAGATAGATACAGATAAATACAAAGATGGATGCACGGATAGATAGATAGATAGATAGATAGATGTAGATAGATAGATACAAATAGACAGGTAGATAGATTAGATTAGATAGATAGATAGATAGATAGATAGATAGATAGATAGATAGATAGATAGATAGATTGATTGATAGATAGATTAGATAGATAGATTAGATAGATAAGACTGGTTACCACATGGAGGTTCTGATGAATTCGTTAGGGCCACCCATGTTGTACTGGTTAGTCATGTTCGAGGAGGGAGGCACGCCGAAGGGACGGAAGCGGGCGCCTTCCACGCGAGAAGTCGTGCATGTCTATCAAACGCACAACACGCACACCTCCATGGTTAACCCACGACAAGACGGTAAGCATTGCCTCAAGCAAAAACATTAGCTGTCTATTCGCTAGTTGCCACTCATTTCTCATTCTTTTTGTGGTTTTTATTTCTTTTTTCTTTCTTTTTTTTTTTTTTTTTTTTTTTTTTTTTGAGTGTGGACCTTCTGTGTCAGGTCGATATCGTACTGGATCATTTCCGCAACGCCGAACTTGCCAGAGTTCCACATGTTCACTTGCTGCCACACGTCAGTCTCCTTTCCTGCGACCTCGGCCTGGAACGTTCTAGCCTAATCATTTAGAACCAACACGAGACAGCATGAGAAGGTGGATTATCATGGACATGCATGCCTGAGGTTTACAGTGAGTTGGGTGGTTGGTACAATCGCGAGACAGCAAACACAAAGCAAGACTATTCACTGCGATTCCTGCAAACCGGAACGAAAGATGAACAAGGAAAAGTCGAGAGTGCATCAACCAAGCAGTGCACAGAAGAAAACAAGGAAAAATTGGACAATGCCACTGAGAAGAGGAAGGGAGGGAAAGAGAAAAGGGACTTACAACACGATAGTTCTTCGCGTCGTAGACAAAGTAGCCTTTTGACATGAAGGTCTGGTATTCGTCGATCATGATGAAGGCAGCAGAGAACTCCGAAGGAGCAGCACATGCGGCCAGGGCAGAGGAGGCAGACAGGATCAACAGAGAGACAAACATCGTGTTGTGTGTTGCTTGTAGCGTGTTTGGGGAGAAAATCCTGCTGAGGTTTGAGAGCCAAAAATATTTTCAAAAACTGGAGGGGTTGGAATTTGAAGTTTGGATTTGATTTTGCCCCAGCAAGATTTTGGCGCCAATTTCCGTGAATCAAGTCTGGTTTTCCGGCGGCCGGACAAAAAGTTTGCTACAGTTACGTTTCTAAACTGGCGGGTTGAAAACAAAATTCAAAAGATTTGCTGGTTCTCTCAATCAGCCACAAACCACCGAAGAACCTCTCATCGGTCACCATGTTCCTTCTCGCCCTTCTCGTCCCCACCCTGGCGCAACAATACCCCTGCAAGGCGCCCTCACAGTTCACCGCGAGGTTCACTATGCAGGATCAGTCGGAGGGACTGATGGCGACCGGGGTGTTCGAGTACGACCAGGTCTTGTTCAGTGGGAGAAGTGGGAAACATACTTCACACACACACACACACACACACACACACACATGACCTTTCGGGAGTCATTCCAGATGTCGTGAGTCTTCTCTTTTGTGTGCAATCACAACTGGCGCTTTGAATTTTTTCAGACACGTCTTGGCGGGTGAACATACATGAATGCACAAAGGCGCGCATAACAGATTCGTCTTCTTTCATGCAACATGTGAAATGTGTTGGCTGCATGAGATCCTGAATGCACTCACAGGCACTGATATCATTCACACCTCATTAAGCACGACGCACGCACTCTTACACAAGTCGACTCTCTTCACACCTCCCTTTTCCCTTTTAGATCAACAAAGTCACCGCCCGCAAGTTCCAGACAAAAACGAATGGCGTGGTGTCGGACGTCTTCCAACAGATCAACACGTGGCCCACTGCTCACCCCACCAGGATGATCCAGTACAACATTGATGTCACCAAAGAGGTCCCCTGAAACCTGCCTCACTTTTCGCTGTCCGGACGCGGTTTCTGTTTTATCATAATAATGGTCTATTCTTTGTTGTGTTTGACAGACTTGCACCGTGGTTCGCTACAACCAGTTCCCCTTCCGCTACCTGGGAGTGCTCCCTAACTCCACCTACAACGTAATCACCTTGCTCACACAGACAAACACACACACACACACACACACCACACCACACCACACCACACACGACGCATTTTTCCATACAGGGCAACTCTTACATTGGTGGCCCGGGAGAGAACATTGACGTGATTGCCTGGGAGGAACGTTACCGTCTGGGACAGAGCAACAAAGTCGTGCAGGAAATCATCTCGGAACGAGTAAGAAACTCACTTTTCCTGTTTCTCTCTCTCTCTCTCTCTCTCTCTCTCTCTCTCTCTCTCTCTCTCGTGTGTGTGTGCGTGTTGTGAGTGTCTTTTTCTGCGTCTTTGCCTCTGTGTGTGTGTGTGTCTCTCTCTCTCTCCCTCCCCCCCTCCCTCTATCTCTCTCTCTCTTCTCCTTCCCTCTCATCTTCTTTTTTCCTTTCTGCTCTCTTCCTTTCTTTCTTGATCTTCAACTTAATACTTTATCGTTAGTTCGTTACTGATTCTCTTGTCGGCTCCATAACTATACTTTTTTTTGTACATCATATATTATTCGTGTTGGCTGGGTTATCAGTCAATGTATAGATCTATGCATCCATCCATCTGTATATTCTATCTATCTATCTATCTATCTATCTATCTATCTATCTATCTATCTATCTAGAGAATTAGGGGATGGTGTGGGTGTGCTGGGCCCGTGGTGGGGTGCCTTATGTGTGCCTAGCCATACGCCTATAAGTCACATGCCGAAATAGCGACGGGAAGCACAATCCTGTTCCCTTAAGGTGCCCTTCCTTGCTTGTTGAGCCCGGAATAAAACCCACAGTGCTCTGTCGGTTTATACTAGACTGTCGAACAGTCTCGAAACTCCATCTGTTTACTGGGTCCTCTGTAATGGAGGTGGGAGCTCGGTCTGCAAGGGGCGCTTATGGAACGAGCCCTGGCCCCGCCTGGTACTAGGGAGCTTTGGTATCGCCTGTATCAGTCCCTTCCGTGCAAACATCACGGCTTAGCTGGGCATCGGGTTAATACTTTACCCACAGACTTCCTTAGTTGACGAAATCAGAAGCTCCTTTTTTCTGACATTAGTCGATATCTCATCTATCTATCTATCTATCTATCTATCTATCTATCTGTCTATCGATCTATCTATCTACCTATCTATCTAGGGATGCTGGCCCATTGGCTACATGGTCTCTGAGCCCAAGGACAACGGCGAGCTCCAGGTGCCTCCCCCCCGCTCATTTTATTTTATTCATATATTCTATTTTATTTCATTTTATTTTATTCATATATTCTATTTTATTTCATTTTGTTTTATTTATTTATTGCATTTCTCTGATTCTGTTTGCTTTATTCCCCGCTGATTTCGCATATTCATATTCATTTTTTCAATGATTGCGTGATGTGTGTTGTAGATCCAAGTGACACAATACTATGATGTGTTGGGCGGTATCTCCAGCAACAGCATGATGGTAACACGACAGAACCTGCAAATATACGCGTATGTATACAGCAACAGTATAGCAATCGTGTTGCCGTAAATCACACAAATATACACTATTGATCCTGTATGTTTATTTACATAGATACAAGTACGACATGCATGTCTAATAAGCGATGTTGCATTCCAGAAACATACAAACTGATGTATATGTATGATCCTTGTTTTATTCACTTATTTATTCGTACTTAAGCTACCTACCTTGCTACCTACCTACCATTCTGCCTATCGCCTGTAGGTGCCTCCCTATTACTGCGACACCAGCAAGATGACGACCGGCGACCGCAACTGGGACCCGCATGCAGAAGTCACCCTGCAGGTACGTACATACATGCATGCATGAGTGCATGCATGGATGGGTGGATGGCTGCATACTTACCTACTTACTTACTTGCTTACTTACTTGCTTACTCACTCGCTTTCTCACTGTTTTACTTACTTGCAGGAGGCTAAGCTTGAGAGCAAGAAGTTCATTGAGTGGAACGTAGCCAAGAACCTCAAAGCCGCCAACTTTGTCCCCCCAAGCTCCTTCATCTTTTAAACCAAAACCAAACCCAACCCATCTACCCTTCCTCCAGAAGTATTTCACTGTGACTTTTCGAACATGCTGACAGCCTCTGTGGCAAACGTTTTTTTTCGTTTCCTTGGCGTTTACAGATAAGGGACTGGTTGAACGTTAAGTCAAGGAATAGGCGTTGATGCAGTGGTTGTGTAGTTTCCACATCGATATGTGTAAGACGCCCTCACTCTTATGGCCGTCATTGACTGACTCACATACGTTTACATACTATTAACAATGTTTACATATGCCTGCCAGACAGCTAGTAGGCTGAGCACAACTTTGACGCAGAGGCCACATTTTCCTTTACCTATAGTTCTGTATTGTTGATATTAAAGTTGATACTGTCAGTCATAAAGTGAAGTTCACGATGCATTATAGGACGGTATGAATCTTAATTTTTCAACGGCCCTTATTCAAGTAATATTAATAATAACGAAGCCTCCGAACGCTTCGTTTTCGTAGAGGCCCGCTGGAAAGGAAACGTGAACAAAGGCGAATATCAGCGCTTATTTTGTTTCTTTTGGAACTGCATTCGATTCTACTAATCAAGTTGAAGCTGCTGAGCCGCGGTATGACGCAAGGGACAGCTTGTGCTGAACTATTAATATTTTATTAATAATAACTATTAATACTAGTCACAGTAATTGTGACTAAATGATAAATGATCATATGACCTAAAACTGTGATTGTTTTTTTCTTTCAGTACACCGTGCCTTAATTGTCATGGTTTTCTCTTTTTGTATTAATATTAATATTTCTTGATATTAATAACTCTTCCATTTTATCTCTTCTGCTTCCCACCACTCAGCTCTACGAGAGGCAAGTATTCTGTGAAATTGAAACAGTGCTTGCCCGGCTAGTGCGTAAAAACTGAAGTTGAACGACATTTAGTGGCTCGGATCATCATCTATGATCAGTCTTTACTAACTTGAACTTGAAATCATCATTAGTCACTAGTCCCCAGCTGCAGCCTCAGCTACGGTTCAACGATTGTCTCAGCTGTTTGATTTAAAGTTATCATAAGTTATTAATAATAGGAATTTGAGTATGCCGCGCTAACGCCGCTTACACTCTGTGAGTTTGGATACAACCCCAAGTGATAATTACACAACGAACTCTTCTTATTAATAAAGATATTCAGCTATGTCTGCATCATGTTAAGTCCTGACTCCAGAGATGAAAGCAGGTGAAATACTAGTAAATAGCATACTCCAGCTGTCACTTCGTTTATTTACGTATTTCTACTTGTTTGCAGACTTGGGTTGCAAAATACAGGCACGGTCCGAGTGGCAAGACTCTGAACTTGCGTAGATTGTGAGTCAAGTTTGGTAAGGCTGAGCTTTGCAAAAACCGTCCGACTGTAAAGTACTTGAAGGCTGTCCGAAGTTCTTGAAGTCTAACTTGTAGTTTAAGTCTCCATTGCATTTAGAAAAAAGTTTCCTCAGTCATGAGATGCAAGTGAAAAGCAAGTCAAACATTGTTTTTCCGTTCACTCTTGTTACCTTGTCTAAAAATTCACTGGAAATCAGGGAAAAAAGCAATAGAGTGTGAACTTCAAAACTGGCCACAACTTGATAGCATGATTGATTTTTTCTAAAAATAACTTTAACTTGATTGTTTGAAGTCATTTCTGAACGAAATCGAAAATTTGAACTAGTTAGTGGCTCGGACTCTGAGTCGAAACGTCGTGCAGAGGAGAATCTAACTGGCCTAATAAAAACAGTGAAAAGTCAACGGTAGTGATTTTGGCCTGTCGTTAAAGTGCTCAGTCTGATAGCTTCCCCCCCCCCCCAAACCCTCCCCCTCCCCTTCCCCCCCCCCCCCCCCCTCCCCTTCCCCCCCCCCCCCTCCGAGACTGTAGGCGCAGATAGGTAAATATGTGCTACTTTAATATACCTCTGTGTCAGTTCATACACACAGTAGTAAGAGGCAGTTAATATTAATAACACTCTTAACAGGGTAACGATAATATTACTAGAAGTGGCAGCTACACTTTTTAGACCGGAATATATTATTGTTAGGCCGGACAACGGGAATTGGCTGGTGTTTGCCTTTGTTGTTTTTGGCTCCGCCAGTCTCCCACATTTTCACATCATCTTTGATCCTTATTTATATACGCACAGAAGATTGCAATTGGGTTATTAGCGAAGTGGCTTGGATTGGTTTGAATAAAAGGATAGGAATCATTAAATATATTCTTTTCGACCAGAACCTGCAAAAGTGGAGTCCCATGCCGCGGGGCACGAGACCATTTACTGGCCTGACACCAAGTCTCGGTGTGACTACCTCACTGTCCTCCAAGCCAACCTTAAAACGAGGAACACGGCTACCCTCAAGGGTCTTCATGACATCCTCAAGGTATGGGATAAGACCATGATGGAGCGAATGCATTGGCGGAATGCCATCATTTCGAAATCCTCCCCAGCCTATGCCGAACTGGTAGCCTTCCTTGAGGCGACGTAGTCACAGAATTCGGGGGGTGAAACTGATCCTTTCGGAATGACCCAGAACACATGCAGTGGCTGAGGATCACTACATGCGAAGGGACCCTTTATGACGGTTCCGACCTCAGATGATGTGGGAGCAGGATCCGGAGGAGAAGCAGAGGCTACAAGAGGCTATTACGGAACTAGGGACGGGTTCACATGATAGAGTGTCTCAGAAGCAGAAGAAAGAGGAGCGGGAAGAAAGCAAGAAGGACGCGCCCGGGAAGGCGAAAAGGAGGGAGATGGAGAGGAAAAGAGAGGGAACGAACACATCGGCGGAAGAGGCGAAACGGGGACCGGGAAGACCGGCGAAGCCTAAGGCACCGGAAGGGGTTATAGAGATCTCGAACGGAAGAGGTCAATGGGTGAGCAAGGTGGATAAGATCAAATGGAAGACGGGCAAATTCTACTTGCTGAGACCTGCGGAGAAGCAGGTGAGCGACGATACAATGGATGACTTTTACGTCATGAGGGTACTCAGTTTACGTCATGAGGAGGAACGTCACGACATAAAGCGGGAAGCGGGATCACACCGGTGATGCAGTTTTGGAGGAGCAGTGATGAGGTCGACGAGGACAAGATGCGGCGGTTCGATCCAGTTTTTCTGGAGAAGAGGGATAAAAAGCGGGAAACGTGGGACGTGACCACCAAATTAGATGACGAGGACCATATCCCATATACCATTCAGACGAGACCGTGGCTGGTGTTGAATGTGCCGTTTGACCTAACAGAGGAAAGGAGGATACCGGCACACATTTGGGATGCCTGAGATAGACGCGGAAGGGTTACCTTTGGAAATTATCGGGGCCCCGCCAGCGGCGGTTGGGTCTAGAGGCAAGAAGCGGCCTACGACGGGTGGTCGCATGACCCGGGCAAAGGGGCGGGCACAGTGACGAAAGGGGTGACGAACAGATGACAAGAGAAAGAAGATGGAGGACAGATGAAGAAGGATGAAGGATGAGAGAGATGAAGCGAGAGATGAAGCGAGAGAAGAAGAAATGAAAAGAACATGATTACGGGTATATAATGGGGTGAAAATGGTATTACTGACTTACGGGTATATAATGGGGTGATAATGGTATTACTGACTCACGGGTATATAATGGGGTGATAATGATATTACTGACATACGGGTATATAACGGGGTGATGAGGGTATTAACGATACGCGGGATTGCATATGACTGACGAACAGAGAGAGGGGAGCGGCATATCCTTACCTTCATAGGTACAGCGGCGGGATGATGACCCGAACATCAAACACACTAGGTATATATTACAGACAATCGGGATATAAATATAAGAAAAGTATCATACTATACGGGCCTATGGCTTATATGACCAAATGTAATATTATGTGACTTTAGGATTACGCGGGATATGACAAACTGACAAATTATGAAACTATACGGGCTTACAGGAAATGGCGGACTATTACCCTATCGGACTTTGCGGATATATTGGAAACAAAACGACATACATGTCTTATGCCTTATAGGCTCATGGGGGAAACTGCGCAGCGGGGCGGCAAAAGACTCTATATTTTTCCGCTCTATGACGAGCGATGACATCGGGCTCTTTATCATCTCAACATACATTTGCGGGAAAGGGGTATACGGGTCAAGACGGGGGCTAATACAGACTGACTAATCCAGTTTAGATTAAGAGAGGGGGGGGGGGGGGGAAGAGGAAGACAGGGGATAACAAATAGGGATAATGAATAGGATGGATAGAATAGGAAGGGGGGGGCAGATAGAATGATACAGAGTAGGGATAGAATAGGGAGGGGAGGGGGCGTGAGACAGCGATGAGAAAGAGGAAGAAAAAGATGACGATGATGCTGACGGGGAAGCGGTTACTATTACTCTCGGGTGAAAGGGGGCACCAGAGCGGGAGCGGAACAAGGGGGGCTATGAGAGGGATCGAAGAAGAACATCGATCTTTTTGGGGGGAGAAGGGATGGATAGACACTCGGATAGATAGGGGGTAAACATCATTCGTGTTATCGGCTCTCAGGTTCGTTTTAAGCATGGCGTTTCAGAGCTGAGGGAGCCTTGGTGGGGGTAGCAAAGGTCCGAGGGAGCCTTTCCTTGCCTACGTTACCTCTGGGCTGGGCGTCCGGGACTACAGCGTACCGAGAGGGCACTACGAGGCTATTAAAAGCCAGAAGTATCAATTTGGGGTATAGCATCGGATTTGGCTTCATCGAGACGGGGGCGGCTTCAGCGCATTGGAGCCAGCTTGCGAGTTGGAGGCGGATTCAGGGCACTGGGATCGGCGACACCGCATGAGGATCGATTGGGAGGCGGCACAGCATGGCGAGCACCGGATCGACGGGATCAGCGGAGTTCCGGAAGCGGGGAAGGGGAGACTCGCACAGGATAGTATAGACCGACACTAGGTCGGGGGGAGGATGAATGACTAGGGGCCGGTCACGGGGAATTGGGGGAAGGAGGCCAGTATTTTATTCAAGCGGCGAGGGGTAACAGTTTCGAGCAAGAGGTGGCGGATACTGACCTGATTTCGCGGGCGGCGGGTGGCGCGGGTCGGAGTATCATCGAATGGCCTAACTTGAAGTTAATCAAAATCTTACGTAGTGTAAGTGTTGGCGTTTGGCCCAACTTGAAACTTTGCCGCCTTAATTCCTTAATACGAGACGGTAACGACCGTCAGTCAGGTTCGTATTTGCATTCTATCCCGAGGTCGGTCGGCGGGGGCGTAAGTTCGACTCCTCGCGCGCATACTGGTGAGCGCGCTCGTGGGGAAGAAGGGATTATGCCGGCCCACCCGGTATATAATGGCAGTACTTACCGTTCCGGTCTGCCGGTTATTCTTGGTCTGGAGATTACGGAGTCCCTATTTTAGGTATTCCTCAGTCTTCATATCGTTAGAACAGTTATCTGTTATTAAATATCCTACTATCGTAACACCACCCGGTATATAACTTATTATGGCAATACTTACCGTTCCGGTCTGTCGGTTATCCTTGGTCTGGAGGCTACGGAGCATCTCCCTACTTTATGTATTCCTCAGTCTTCATATATATCGTTAGGACAGTTATCGGTTATTAAATATCATGGCGTACTATTGTAAGAGTTGAAAAAAAAACTTGAAAAAAAATTACACAGCCGAACGATACCGGGTACCCCTCAATACCCGGGTATGATACCCGGGTATGATACCCCAGGGTATGATACCCCTGTTTCATACCATGTCCAATATGATACCCCTGTTTCATACCCCTGTCCAATACATCGGGGGGTATTTTGGGAAGGGGGGGTATCTAGCCCTAACTTCAATTGAAGGGTATGAAACAGGGTATCATATTGGACAGGATATAAAACAGGGGTATCATACCCTGGGGTATCATACCCGGGTATCATACTCTGGTATCGTTTGGCTGTGTTATTAATAATCAAGGGACAAATTTATTAATATATTATTTAGTCATATCGGCCATACATGTTGTACATAGTTATTAATAGTTCTGGTACTGGTGGCAGTCTGACTCAGTTCCTTCATAGGACTGATCATTGTTTTACCTATTATACTCAGTTGTATTTCCTTTATTTAAGTTTAGGCGGGTATTTAGTTTAATTTGACTGAGCCCGTGTCTGGTTCAGTTTCCTTCTGTCTCAGTAAAGACCAAGTGTCTGAAGTACAGAATGGGAACCCCTCCCTCGGCAACCTAGTAAAGGTACATTGGGTTATGAGCCTTGGTGGTGCTTCGTCTGCGTCAGCTATCTTTAGTCAAGTGGCAAACTGCAGTAAATGGGGAGGTTAGGCGGTGGAGAAGAAGCTTCGAGTGGTCTTCATCCTAGGAGACCTAGGGCTGCCACTACGGGCAATCGGGTGGCTAGTCGAGGGGTCTCGGGCTCCGTCTAGGACGATTCCTAGAGGTGGGAGTCTGATTGCCGTCCGGGAACTTCGACACCTGGACGTTAGAGTGACGGTCGGAAAGAAAGTGGTTCCCACCGTAAGGATAAAGGCAGCATGATGGTCAGAAGGACAGCTGCAAGTCAAGGTGTGGCAGCCCCTCATCAAGGGCGACACCTGTGGACAATGTAATAATGTTTAAGGAAAATAAGGGAGTGCATGTTGGCGCAAAGACTTGTTCAGTTGCCATGTTGGCAAAAAAAATTGTTGACAAATTTACCGGTGGTTCCGGACATTTTTTTCTCCAAAAGTTGGATGGGCAGCAGGTGGTGCTGTTCGCTGTTTTCGTTTCTGGCGTGCTCTGTGGTGTGTGCTATGGCAGTTCGAGCAGTGCAGCAGTTTAGGGACATCGTGGGTATCGTTTTCTGCGTTTTTGGGGCAGTGGTTTGGACCTTTAAAGGACTTAGTTGGACATTGTTGGACTTTGGGAAAGCGAAAGAGGAAAATGTAGTTGTTAATGGACTGTAGTTAAGTTTTAGCAGGTGTTTTTCAGTATTATTATATGCAGTCGGTTTTGGCAAGGTTTATGCATGCCTTTGGTGAGCAGCCTTCGTTTTTGGTGACGGTTGAACTTTAAGTTTTACTTGTAACTAAATGTCGGACGTGACATGAAGACTTTAAGCTTTGGTTTGGTAAGCAAAGGAAGGGGGAAGTAAGGAGATTCCTTTCTTTTCTGTTGCTCGTGTTTCGGCGGGGCTTAGGTTGAGTTTGGGAAGCAGGAGGACTGCCAGTCACCGTTTGCTGTGAAAGTTCTGGACGTAGCCCGGGGAGATCAACGTACGACATAGAAAATTGTTTTTGTTTTGTTCCTTTGGGACCGGACAGTTCAAGTGTTGCTCTTCTCTCTCTCTCTTCTCTCCTTTCTCTCGGTCTTGCTGATATGTGGCAAGGACTCTTAGACCCTTTTGTATTGCTTAGTTCATTTTTCCTCAGTCTCTATTATATACGTTAATGGATAAGGAGTTAGTGTTTAAGTGCATGTGCATGGTTGCCATATGGCAACCGGATTTCAAATACTTCAGAAGAAGAAAAAATAATAAAATCGTGAAATTTATTAATAATATAAATAATACAGCTATTTCTTTCATTTTCAAGTATTAAAATAAAATAAAATTTATTACAAAAGTTTTTAGTGCCCAATGTCCATTGTCTGCCGCCCCCCCTTTGAAGATGATTTTCAGCTGAGTTGCCACCTGGCAACCACAAGGTCATTACGAGTCAGATTGATTAATACGACGGCGTTTTACATTTTTTTGAGGGATTCCGTGCTGTTTGTGCCACGAGTGACAAGTTTGCCCCCCCCCCCCCCCCCCCCCCCCCCCCCACACACACACACACAGCGGCACATCTGGCCCACAGGTAGCACAATAAAACAAATAGTGTAAGATACCTTCTTCTCTGAAAAGGCATGCAGACAAACGACACATTTACGTCTTTTTGACCTCTCCAAACCTTCGTTATAGTTGTGCCCTAGCTCCCTTTTCTTTCTCATTTTGTCGGCCATGGGTACCTGTGGGTATTTAAGGAGTTGCATGCATGGGCAAAGCTATCCTGCATGTTAGGCTGGCTGGGGGCAGGCTGTGCGAGGGCAGGGATAGAATTACCCTCATTACCATGCAAAATGAGGGAGTCTGCAAGCAAAAGTTTGAAATACCCAGGCCTGGTAGTTCCTTTTGAGGCTACATACTTGGACAAAACAGACTGACTAAAAAAAATAAAATGTTTGTAGGCATTCGTGATAATGAAATCAAGCAAAATGATGAAATCGGCCCTCTTCCAATCCTGCATTCCAAGGGTGAGATTGAGGGAAGAGGACCCGTGGCGCACGGCATTGAATACATCAACTGCATTAAAAGCTGAATAATAAAGGGCCACAGCCTCACAGCGCGGAACCCGAGGATCATTGACACTAAAACGGGCCTCTCTGGGTTTGCCAGGCAAAGTTGTGGAGCAAGTTGCGATAATTTGCTGCTGGTTGTGATCGTTTTGATTGATTGCAAGCAGCTCCACCCCCTCATGCATGCATGTGGCTGAAGCTAAATCGCCTTTCTTAGGATCTCTCTGACTCCATAAAAGCATTTTGGGAAACCCTGAATGCGCAGTCTTCACCTGGCCTACAAAATCTAACCCCCTCTTCTTCACTTCAGTAGCTGTCTTAACAGAAGCAAACCACGAATCACCAACAACAATTCGACCACTCCCCCACCATGGTTTTGTTAGGCGCAGTAGTGACCCCAAACTCATATACTAATTCTTTTAGCCTATCCCTATCCCTACCCTCCACACATTCCATGCCTATGCATATGCCTGTTTCAACATCACACACGGTATGATATTCTCTGCCAACAGGAATAGGCTTGCGGGGGACAACCATTTGGCCTGGCATACCCACCCCCGTAAATTGATCCATACTCTCATCTACCACGAGAATGTTGCCCGGGACTATGGCTTTACGTGCTGTGGCACCCACGGCCTGCATGAATGAACGAACTGGCAAAAAAGGGTCCTCTTCATTTGCAGGGGGGCCTAGCCTCAAATTTTTCAAGATAGCATCGAACCGATTGCACCTCATTATGTTACCAAATCTATCCCCCGGAAGCCCGTCTGCACCGTGTCCTGATGTGGGGGCCCACTGTGCACGCCTACGACCTCGGTCCGTCAGAGAGATTTTGATAAGGAGCCCAATGAAGACTAAAAACTCCCGAAAGGTGAGGGCCTGCCGCAGACGGGGTTCTCGCTCCTTCTCCAGCTCCTCGTTAGTCAGAACGATGGTATGAACTGCTGCATGCGGCAAGAAGTGAAGAAAGTGCCTATGAACGAAAGAGGAAAAAAAAATTGACAGGGGGGTGCAAAAAAAACCTGAAATTGTATTGTAATGGGACATACGAAAAGGAGAGAAAACAAGTTAGCAAAAGCAGACAAGAAGTGTGACTTTGTAACTATAATTCCCTGAAACGACAACAAATTAAAAAAAAAAACAAAGAAAACCATTCAAAAAGTCATGGTGAATATGAGGTTGACTGGATTTTTTTTTTTGAAGTGAGAGCGCAGAGGGGAGAAGGGTGAAAGAGCTTACATGCAGGGTCCCGCATCGTGTGCCAAGGTGGTCTTGGCCTTATGTACAGGGCGACCAGCTCCCCAATCCACCACATGTGGACCCACGTTCCACTTCATATAATTGGCCAATAGTTTGGCCGTCTCCCTATCTACTTCTTCTTGTGAATATGGACACTGATTGTACGAGGGAAGGTATTCTTCTTCACCTCCCTCTTCCTCAGCACTGTCTTCGTCTTCCTGGGGAACAGCATCTTTCACTTCGGGTTGAGGGTTTGGGGGTTCCTCCTCCTCCTCATCTGAAACCTCACCTTTGACCTCTTCTCCCGCAGCATTGTCGAAATGCAGGTCTGACCCGGCATGGTCGGGCTGGGGTCGCAAAAGCTTGGAAAAGAATAAATAGTCCTGCTTGTCAAAGTGGAGGGTAACAAGTGCTTTTTTGGTGCTTGGTTTCTTTTTCCTTCAAAACACCCAAAGCACTAATGTCCTTGTAGAGAGGATCGCCAAATTTTTGGCGTGCCCAAGCCTTTCCCAGCTTCTCTACAGCCACGGATAGGGGGTCACCCACCTCCATGTTTCTGCTAAAAAATCATTTGTGGCACGTTCACGTGGAAAAAGTGCAGTATGAGGGCACCAGTCTATAAAAAAAAATAATAACTTCAACTCAAAGATTTTTCCTGAAATTTTCACACTCGCTTTCCGTACACTTTTGCTTCAAGGTTTTTGACTTTATTCAATAAAAACAGCTCCGGTTCAAGCGATAGAATTTTTTGAAAACTGGCTACTGAAACGCGGTTGCCATATGGCAATTTTTGTTGCCATATGGCATCCCCATGCACTTAAACATTGATGTTAGGGGGAGATATCTGTTAGTGTGTGATCATATTTTTATACGTGTTTGCTTTGGGCAGTTGGTGAGTATGAGCTGCTTTATCGTCGTGGTTGTTGCTGAGAGTATGTGTGAGTTATTTCTATGTTTGGTGGAGGAGACATGCTCACATTTGAGGAAGATTGTTGGTTGCACTCATCATTTGTTTGATTGGTTGTGCTGTTGAACACAACTACATTACTTATATTGTATTGACGTTGAAATATACATTAATGTATCTTCATATTCTGTGGTGGTAATTTCTCGTGCGAATGGTGTGAATTGCATAGTACGGGATAGTGTTAGTTAGGTGTTGCTATATTGCCGAACTCCATTGTTTAAGTCCCTGGGATTACCAATTGGTAATTTTCATTACCAACTGGTAACA
>WBZZ01002376.1:57500-60000 GCA_019918135.1 Paulinella micropora | reverse complement strand
ACATACATACATACGTACGTACATACATACATACATACATACATACATACATACATGCATACATGCATACATATATGCCTGCGTACATACATACATACATACATACATACATACATACATACATACATACATACGTACATACACACATACGTGCATGTGTATGGTATGGTATGCGTACGTACATACATACACATCGAATTTTACCTACATACCGTACCTGCATATCTAGATAACCTGTATGAACTACATTATGTACATCAGCTACACATCGCTTCCTTATTTACCGCACCTACTTCACCTACGTTATCTGCCCATAATCTACCTTACTTACCTAACCTACCTCACCTACCTCACCTACCTTATCTACCCATAATCTACACATTTTTTCCTAACCTACCTCACCTACCTCACCTACCTTATCTACCCATAATCTACATCATCTACATAACGCTTCCTAACCTACCTCACCTACCTCACATACCTTATCTACTCTACATAATCTACATCATCTACACAACGCTTCCTAACCTACCTCACCTACCTCACCTACCTTATCTACCCATAATCTACACACTAACCTACCTCACCTACCACCTACCTTATCTACCCTAACACAACTAACACACCCTTCCTACACACCTGCTTACGTACATACGTACGTACGTGCATACATACATACATACATACATACATACATACATACATGCATACATACATACATACATACATATACATACAACATGCACAGATATAAACACACATAGCCGTAAGTAAATGTAAGTAAATATCTATATCTATGTATGCATGTATGTATGTATATATGGGTATATGTATCGTTTTTTCACATGCTTGACACAAAAGCGATAAAAATAATGCACGCATGTCCATAAGTTTGTATATGCATGCATTTTTTTTTTAAATTTTTTTTAAAATTTTATTATTATTATTATTATTATTATTATTATTATTATTATTATTATTATTATTATTATTATTATTATTTGGACACCGTGATAGCCCAGTGGTCAAGTTCTACCATCTGGGCCCTGTCGCCAGTTCGATTCCCGTCGGTGCCACCAGTATTTTCATTGAACATACCGATCCGTCTGGACCAGTATTTTCATTGAACATACCGGCCCGTCTGGAAGTGTTGGAACTGCCCTTGCGGGGGTGTCATTAGAGCTTATCGTCAATTCTTCGTACTCCCCTCACGGGTGAGACGATGGAGGCGCATGTGCAGAAATGCATCAGCCATTGACAGAGAAGCACTATTATTATTATTATTATTATTATTATTATTATTATTATTATTATTATTTAGTGCGCTAAGCATGTGACACAACGATATACATCCACATTGATACATACTTGTTTATACTTGTAACGAGCCTGCAGCCGAAAATCGCTCTTGTGTGAAAAAACAATACATAGATATATTATCCTTCCAGACATAAGGACCAGTGAAAAATTTCGGCCACCTCAAACTTCGGCAAAAAATATCGTATCCTGCGGTTGCAAGACTAGGGAAGAATTCCGGCCACCCAAAGTTTTGTGCGAAAACAACGTATTCTGCGGTCACAATTCACTGGCCGCAATATTTCCTGGCCGAGTTTTTCACTCGTCCTTACATGCGTAATGTTCGTTTTACAGTTGCAACGAGCCGGTAACCGAAGATCGATATTATGCTAACCATGTAAATAGTATATTATGCGGCTAGCCACAAATTTGACGTGTTTTGCGGGCGAGCCGGGCCGGCGAGCCCGCAAAACACGTCAAATTTTTGCGCGCCGCATATGTAGTTTTATCGGTAACCTGCCCACATTTTGTGGTGACCGATAAAAACGATGCATATACACATATATGTAATACAATCTTGCTAAATGTTTGTTCTGTAGTTGCAACGAGCCGGCAACCCAAGATAGATATTGTGCAAAGCATGTGAAAAAACGTTCAAAAACACAATCCGTAACAAGACTTATTCTATCTATCTATCTATCTATCTATCTATCTATCTATCTATCTATCTATCTATCTATCTATCTCTATGCATGTCAAAAAACGCTCCAAACGACAATGCGTAACAAAACTTATTTTATCTATCTATCTATCTATCTATCTATCTATCTATCTATCTATCTATCTATCTATCTATCTATCTATCTATCTATCTATCTATTTATCTATTTATCTATTTATCTATTTATCTATCTATCTATCTATCTATCTATCTATCTATCTATCTATCTATCTATCTATCTATCTATCTATCTATCTATCTATCTATCTATCTATCTATCTATCTCTCTCTCTCTATCTATCTATCTATCTATCTATCTATCTATCTATCTATCTATCTATCTATCCATCTATCTATCTATCTATTTATGCATGTGAAAAAAACGCTCTAAACGACAATGCGTAACAAAACTTATTCTATCTATCTATCTATCTATCTATCTATCTATCTATCTATCTATCTATCTATCTATCTATCTATCTA
>WBZZ01002376.1:50000-52500 GCA_019918135.1 Paulinella micropora | reverse complement strand
CGTACGAATGTCTTTATTACCAATATTTTGACGTATGAATGTATGTATTAACACCCACCTTACACATAGCAATACTTTGTAATAAGGTATGATCATATCATGATACCATGTATTATTATTATTATTATTATTATTATTATTATTATTATTATTATTATTATTATTATTATTATTATCATTATTATTATTATTATTATTATTATTATTATTATCATCATTATTATTATTATTATTATGGACACCGTGATAGCCCAGTGGTCGAGTTCTACCATCTTTCCCCTGTCGCCAGTTCGATTCCCGTCGGTGCCACCAGTATTTTCATTGAACATACCGGTCCGTCTGGACCAGTATTTTCATTGAACATACCGGTCCGTCTGGAAGTGTTGGAACTTGCCTTGCGGGGGTGTCATTAGAGCCTATCGTCAATTCTTCGTACTCCCCTCGCGGGTGAGACGATGGAGGCGCATGTGCAGAAATGCATCAGCCATTGACAGAGAAGCACTATTATTATTATTATTATTATTATTATTATTATTATTATTATTATTATTATTGTTATTATTATTGTTATTATTGTTATTATTGTTATTATTATTATTATTATTATTATTATTATTATTATCATTATTATTATTATTATTATTATTATTATTATTATTATTATTATTATTATTATCATTATTATTATTATTATTATTATTATTATTATTATTATTATTATTATTATTAACCTCGGCTTAGTGCAGTCTTGCCCTCAGGAGCTCCATCGGTGGCCCCGATCATCAGGCGAGAGACTGACACGGGGGGGTGGAGGACCTCGAACAAGGGTATTGGAGGCTTATGTCCGTTGAGGATATGCCATTAGCTGCATCAGTACGCCTCAGATATAGTAAATCTGCCTTGGAGTGTTGACTGTGACATATTTGAGGGAAATCCCGATGAAAAAACCTATTCACACTTGCTAAACAGAGTTCCAGCCCAATGGCCTCAAGGCGTTCAACTGTGACGCCAACTCATAACCCTTTGGTGGTAGATGCTGGGGAGGAGGGTCGTTGCGCGCGTAAAAGATCTTAAACTCCGCCCATGCTGGTTGATAGCCCAGGACCCAGCAGACACCAGATTGTTATGGGTGGGGTTTCGAGGCAGCTCTAGCAACCGCGCTTGGTGTATGCACTTGCACATTCGGTGACGTCTTGCAAGAGGTTGCTGGGACTGCGGAATAACCTCGGCTTAGTGCAGTCTTGCCCTCAGGAGCTCCATCGGTGGCCCCGATCATCAGGCGAGAGACTGACACGGGGGGGTGGAGGACCTCGAACAAGGGTATTGGAGGCTTATGTCCGTTGAGGATATGCCATTAGCTGCATCAGTACTGCCTCAGATATAGTATTATTATTATTATTATTATTATTATTATTATTATTATTATTATTATTATTATTATTATTATTATTATTGCGCGCGTAAAAGATCTTAAACTCCGCATATGCTGGTTGATAGCCCAGGACCCAGCAGACACCAGATTGTTATGGGTGGGGTTTCGAGGCAGCTCTAGCAACCGCGCTTGGTGTATGCACTTGCACATTCGGTGACGTCTTGCAAGAGGTTGCTGGGACTGCGGAATAACCTCGGCTTAGTGCAGTCTTGCCCTCAGGAGCTCCATCGGTGGCCCCGATCATCAGGCGAGAGACTGACACGGGGGGGTGGAGGACCTCGAACAAGGGTATTGGAGGCTTATGTCCGTTGAGGATATGCCATTAGCTGCATCAGTACGCCTCAGATATAGTATTATTATTATTATTACTATTATTATTATTATTATGGAGGTGTGCACAGTATGGCACCCCACGGGAAGAGGAGGTGGTTGGGCCTCTTCCCACTGGTTTCGAGGCTATTTCGTTGTGTTGGCTCCGAGGCTATGTTGTTGTGTTGGTTCCGAGGCTATGTAGTTGTGTTGGTTCCGTGGCTCTGTTGTTGTGTGGGTTCCGAGGCTATGTCGACGTGGGTTCCGAGGCTATGTTGTTGTGTTGGTTCCGAGGCCATGTCGTTGTGTTGTTTTTTATAAGACTTACACCACGTGGGATCAAAGGGGTATTTACATTCCGCGATCTAGGGGTGGTGACGGGTTTCGAGGCGTCCCAGATACTTACCACAAAACGTCCTCATGCGCTGGCAGACCGCATGAAATGTCTGCTACCCCTGTGAGTACCTCCATGCGGGACCTACCCAGTCTCGTGGAGCTCTCACGCGGGGAAGATCAATCATTTGTAGTTGATTTCCTGCAAGGTACCCGACACTGTGCGGGTAGTAGGGACTTCCTTTTGGGGCCTTCTATGCAGGATGGTTAGAGTCACTCTTCCCTTTCCAACATACTCACTGGAGTCCCTGTTGGGTCGAGGGATGGAGGCGCATGGCCCTCGGGCTCAGCCATGACACATCACTATATCTTTATTATTATTATTATTATTATTATTATTATTATTATTATTATTATTATTATTAT
>WBZZ01002376.1:30000-32500 GCA_019918135.1 Paulinella micropora | reverse complement strand
AAGTAAGTAAGTAAGTTAGTTAGTTAGTTAGTTAGTTAGTTAGTAAGTTATCAAGTAAGTAAGTAAGTAAGTTAAGTAAGTAAGTAAGTAAGTAAGTAAATATGTTAGTATGCATACATTGTATGTTATTGTATGTGTGCATATATGAAATGTATGTATATAGTCTACCGCGCCTGGAGAGTTGCTGATCAAAGTCACACTACCGAGCAAAGGTGTGTGTATACATATATTGTATTGTAGTGTAGTTTAGTATAGTGTAGTGTACCCCACTTGTCAACCTGGCGTAAATAAAACCTGACGCCGCAAAAAATAGCTCATTTCACTCGGATTTTTACACTGGGCAAAATTCCCAGCGAAATAGGCCGTTATCTGCGGCGTCGGGTTTTTATTTACGTCAGCTTTTCTCGTGACAAGTGGGGTAGTGTATTGTATTGTATTGTATTTGTATTGTATTGTATTTTATTGTATTGCTGATGCATTGTATTGTATTGTATTGTATTGTATTTTATTGTATTGCTGATGCATTGTATTGTATTGCTGTTGTATTGTATTGTATTGTATTGTATTGTATTGTATTGCTGATGTATTGTATTGTATTGTTATTTGTATTGTATTGTATTGTTATTTGTATTGTATTGTATTGTATTGTATTGTATTGTGTTGTACTGTATTGTATTGTATTGCTGATGTATTGTATTGTATTGTATTGTTATTTGTATTGTATTGTATTGTATTGTATTGTATTTGTATTTGTATTGTATTGTATTGTATTGTGTTGTATTGTGTTGTATTGTGTTGTATTGTGTTGTATTGTCATTGTATTGTATTGTCTTGTCATTCTATTTCTTGTCTTGTCATGTTAACACGATTGTCTTAGAGTACCTAGCACCGTATTGCATATACATACATGCATACATACATACATACATACATACATACATACATACATGCATACATACATACATACATACATACGTACATACATACATAAATACATACATACATACATACATATGTATGTAGGCATTACTGTGACGTTACGTACTAGCCAGGACATGAGGGTACATTCATATGTGAAGAACATGCATAAATACATACATACATACATACATACATAACATACATAACATACATAGCATACACAGCATACAGAACATACAGAACATACATAGCATACATAACATACATAACAAACATAACATACATAACATACATAGCATACATAACATACATAACATACATAACATACATAACATACATAACATACATAACATACATAACATACAGAACATACATAGCATACAGAACATACATAACAAACATAACATACATAACATACATAGCATACATAGCATACTTAACATACATATCATACATAACATACATACATACATACATACATACATACATACATACATACATAGGTGGAGGCGCTAGAGAAGACCGCATGTGAGAAGCTTAAAGTAAGAGGCGCCCCTTCTCTCAGTCTAGGTACATTACATACATACATGCATAACATACATAACATACATAACATACATAACATAAAAAACATACATGACATACATAATATACATAGCATACAGAACATACATAGCATAGATGACATACATAACAAACATAACATACATAACATATATAGCATACATAACATACATAACATACATAACATATATACATACATAAGGACGGGTGAAAAAGTTCGGCCAGGAAATATTTCGGCCAGTGATTTTCCACCGCGGAATACGTTGTTTTTGCACAAACTTTGGGTGGCCGGAATTCTTTCCTAGTCTTTTCACCGCAATATACGTTTTTTTTTTTTTTTTTTTTTTTTTTTTTTTTTTTTTCTCAAAATTGAGGTGGCCGAAATTCTTCACTTTTCCTTACATACACGACACATGACATGCGTACATATCATACCTGCATGAAGAATTACGTATGTAAATTACATACATACATGACATACATACAGATACGAGACGCTTACTCTCTCAGTTTAGTTAGAAAACATACATACATGACATACGTAACAGAAATGACGCACACAACATACATGCGTGAATACTTACATGAATACATACCTAGCAGAACAAAACATAACATAAGATTCATAAATAAATAAATACACGCATAATTTAAATTGTTATGAATAAAAATCGCTCTGCCTCGCTCTGCCGTGGTGTCACCGTATGTGAAAACTATATATATATATATATATATATATATATATATATATATATATATATATAACATGCATAACGTTGTTCCTAGACTGAGAGAAGGGGTGCCTCGAATCTTATATATATTTATCGGTCACCTCCACAAAATGTGGTCAGGTTACCGATGAAACTAGATTTGCGGCGGTCAAAATTTAACGTGTTGTGCGGGCTTGCCGGCTAGGCCCCGCTCGCCCGCAAAACACGTCAAATTTGTGGCTAGCCGCATAATATATATACTATTTCACATGCTTATCTTCTTTCTTGATAGATAAAATCGCTTT
>WBZZ01002375.1:0-30000 GCA_019918135.1 Paulinella micropora | reverse complement strand
CACAAAAACCTTCCCGTCAGAAACCTCCTCGTCGTCTGCCATGACTTTGTCTTTTTTCTCTTTATATATATATATATATATATATATATATACAGCCAAGATACCTTCAGCTAAACACAGATTTCTCTTCGCCTCCTTCTTCCCGCCCCCCCCAACTCCCTCCTTCTCTCCCTCTCCCCCCCCCCCCTCCCATTGCTACTTTTCTCCTCTCTCTCTCTCTCAAGGGGCAGAGGCGAGAATCTTGACGCTACAGATCCAAATCTCTAGCGTGATTAATCGAGACCGACCTCCCCCCCTCCCCCCTCCCCCGCGCCGTTGTCTCCACAGACGCCGGGGGTCGCGCAAATACCAGTCATAGTCGTCGTCGTCGTAGGTGGGGGCAAGCTCGTACACAAGGCAAAGAGCTGTGCCGTCCCATTGTCCGTGCACTTCCTCGCGTCGACTTCCTCCAGCTCCTTCCAGCAGGCCAGTGCGTCGACCACGAGCGCCACTCTGACGGAGCGTTCCTCCTGCAACCAGGCCCTCAGCAAGGCCTTGCAAGGTTCGGCCCTTTCCGTCGGCCGGCAGGCGCGCGCGTCGTCGTCGCCCGCCAAGCGCACGGCCTCTTCTTGTTCTGCCGTACTGCGGCACGCCTGTAGCGGCGTGGCCCCAAACAACGAGACCTCGCGGTGGGCGTAGGACTTGCCCTCTTGGCGCCATTTGCCGGGCAAGGCGCCCTTGACTAGGACAGAGCGGCCGTCCACTCGAAAGCGCAGTGCACGGGTATACTCCCGGCAGAAACACACGCCATTAATAACAGAGGAGGGCGGCAGCACACACAGGCGCTCCGCCGCCTCGAAGAAGTCGGGCCGCCCCGCTTGGTCCGCCCGTGCGACGCTGGCGGGAAGCTCTTGCAAACGCTCCGAGGCCTTGGCCTCCAGGCACGTGAGCTTGCTCATTGTCCACAACGCGTCGCTGGCGAGCCGCACAAGCGTCAGCCCACGCAACAGCGGCTCTGCCCCGTCGAAATACAAGGCCGCCGCTGATGCGATCACGGGCATGAACAGCCTGCCCGTTTTCTGGTTGCGCAACAATTTCAGTCTGCCCGAGAAGTAGTAGGACAGCGCGCTCGAGTCTGCTGCAACTGGCAGCTCGCTGGCGACGGAGCGATAACAGCGCACATGTCTGTCGGCCACACCTATGCCAGGTAGCACAGGGAACACTGCCAGCTTCTTGCGCTCTGTCTCGTCGTCGCCCTGCAACAAAAAGGCCTCGCGGTCCTTGGTTTTGGGCGCTTTGGTGATAGGGCACAGAAACACGGAACAGGCCGGCAGAGAGGTTCGGTACAGCTTGACCAACTGCTCGGGCGCGTAGTCCCCGGCCTCGGCCCACAGCCGGGCAATTTGGTACAGTATCCGCAGCCAGCGCTGGCGTAACACCATGTTCGCGCCGGCGCGTCAATCAACTGGTTCTGCAACTGCATCGCGGGTACTAGGGCCGCGGTCAGAGCGCGAATCTGCGTTACGAAGGGGGCCGACGCCATGGCGCAAACCGCGCCCGCCGCTTGCAAACACGCAGAGGCTACGTACAGGTTTGCGTAGAGCCCCGCGGAACGCTTGAGCAGTTTCCGCAGCTCCTCTGATACCTCCACGCGGGGTTCCCACTCCAGCAGGTCCCTGAATTCCTTGATGCGCGCCTTCAGCGCTGCCAAGCTCTTGGTCGTTAAGAACATCTCGATCGTTTCGGCAAAGGCGCCCAGCTGCTCCCTGGAGCCCGCGATGCTAAAGGTCTGGGTCTCTACGATCTTGCGCCTCTTGGCAGCCCCCGCCGCGCCCCCTCGTCTTGCACGAGCGGGGAGCGTCGCGGGGGCGGAGGGCGCCCGTGCGATACTGTGCGCCAGCCCATCCGCCGCCCGGACGACGCGTGAGAAGGGTTGCAGGTGCGCGACGAGGCCGAGCGCTATGGGGTCACTTCTGGCCTACTCCTCGTCGGGGACCATGGTATAAGACAGCTGCAGGCCCATGCTCAAGAGCCCGTCCAGGTGGCTGAAGCGCTCGGTCGCGCTAGCCAGCGCTGTCATCAGCAGGGCCAGGTCATCTAGCAGCGCACACACCCCCCAGCACCCCCTGACGACTGACACCTCGTATGGTTCCAGTCTAGAGGCTAAAGCGCGCAGCCTGGTGACCGTCGAGTCGGGGACGGCACCTTGTTCCGAGTCCTGCCCGCGGCACCAGTGCCAAAAATCCTCCCTGCCGAGCAGGCTTCTAAGCAGCGGCGCGGTCTGTCTAGCCCACGGCCTAGCCCCCAGGGTGTCGCCGTCGTCCCGGCGGATTTCTTGCTCGAGGCTGTCTAGGTCCAAGCCCAGCTCTGGCAAGGGCTCGTTGTCTGCGCCCGGCCCTTCCGCGACAAACTCGATGGGCATTTTTTACCCCCGGCGCTTTTTTTACACCACACACGCACAGACACAAGATGCAAAAGTGGAGGGGAGGGGGGGGGGGGAAGAGGGATGGGGGAGGAGGGGTGGGGAGGGGGGGGGGGGGGGGGGGGAGGGGGGGGGGGTGCTCGCCGGAGAGGTAGGTAGAAAAGTGGCGCGTTGGGGGTGGGGTGTGCTCGTTCCTGTCCCCCCTCCTCCCCTCTCCCCCCCCCCCCCGCGCTCCCCCCCCCCCCTCTTGTCTCTGTATAAGGTTCAAAAAGGAAAAGAAGAAGCGGGAGTGGGGGGGGGGGGGGGGAGGCAACAAAGGACAATCGCCATGCGCAAGTGCAATCATTGTCACACCGTTTATTGCCAGGATCAGAATAGCATTTTGTGGGTAGCAGAACGAGTCAGCCAAGCCGAAAAGAGGCTGGAGAAAACAGATTCGTGCAGGCGGGCGGAGTGTCCGGCGCTAGGCTATAGATGGTGGGAGCGATTCCTCACCGACTGTCTACTCGATCTTGTGGGACGCCCCGCAACGATGGACAATAGTGCGTGGACGTGCCAAAAGGTGGAAGATCTCATGAGTGATCTATTCGGGATGTCTGACGACTACTCATCCGTTGTTCAGGCCATTAGCACAACCACGAAAGTGCCTGACCCTCAAACAAAAGTAGAGTGGAATAGTGGTAGCCCGGAAGCCCGATTCAATCTGATGCTGCCATTCTTGCTTGCTTGGCTTCGCAGTGACCAAAAATACGTGCAAGAAGTCGTAAGTCGATTGCAAATTGGTGGTGGCATTAGGAAGTTGATGTATCTAGTACAAGTCGCTGGGGCAAAAGGCTTCAACTTCCCCACCGCAGAGAAAAAAGTGCCACTCACTATGCTGAATTGTCTGGGCAAAGGTATTCAGGGCGGACCTAGCGTTTGGGCAGTGTACGCGAGGACTCCTCAGAGTGAGAGTAACGTGTGTGTGTACATCGCAATGTCGGCGAGCGCCATGCCCGTGGGCGGCAACGCGCTCTACCAATACCACATGGGAACACACCGGCCTAGACTACCTTCTCAGCGGGGCACTTCTCTCAGCCGCCTCTTGCTGCCCCTCCACAAGTTCGCGGCCGCTGCGCTTGACGTGTACTTCGGCTCGCCAAAACGGCTGCGTTACGTGATCTCCCACCCAATGCGCGCAATGTGGACAATTATAGAAAAAGAAAAAGGAGTGCTACAAAAAGGTACTGATTACATTGTGCTCGAACGTATGCACGAATACGGCCGAACAAAAAACAACTTGGGTGCACTAGAGATAAAGTGGTTGTGCCCGGAAAACCCATGCTACTTGCTTTTGGGTGCAAACCACTGCATTTCCTTGGCCTCTTCTTGGTTTGTCTCTAGCAACCAGGCGCTGGAACAAAAGGCACTGTACTATATCTTCAATGGAGCGGAACGTTACAATGTCTACAACAGCAGATTGCAGCAGGTAGTCGCGTTTCATCTGCGACCAAAGCAGGTCTAGAGATTCAATCTTAATTTAATTAAAGGACTCTTTGTCACTAGGAATAAAAACTCCTGTGTGTTCTGACTCGTCCCCCCCCATCCCCCCCCCCCCCCCCCCCCCCGCGGACTATTCACGTTGACGCAAAAAAAGAGATAGGAGTGGGGGCACCCCCCCCCATTCCCCATTTGGTTTTGTGTGTAAAGAAAGCCACCGAGCTCGTGCGATCAAGCGGGCGCACAAAAGAAAAAGAAGTTCTTCTCTGGGATGTCTGCGCAAGAACAGGTTTCTCTCTCTCCGCTGTACCTAGGCTTTTGCCTGTGTGCATTTGGTTTGCAGACAGGAGCGTTAGCATCGGATTCAGTAGGCTGCCAAAGCGAGGAGGAGCTGATCTCGTTTATTTCAGGACTCTTGCTGGCGAAGACGCGGCCCTCGCTGCCCATCTGCAGGCAGGACGGCTGCTGCGCGCAAGCATTGGACGACAATCTCTATTGCGTGATCCACGAGCCTGGCTGGTTGGAAAAAACCTAGCGCAGCCCTTCACTCTCCTTTTTCCCTTCCTTCCCTCCCCTCCCCCCCCCCCCCTTTCTCTTTGCGCCCATCCCGTCGTCAGACCCCTCCCCGCACTCCTTTTTTCTCCACGCCGGTCAGGGCACGGGAAGTCCCCCGTGCTCGAAAATATTATTTAAAAAAACAGAACCCAGGCAAAAAAAAACCTTTTGGCTGGCTGGTAATGCAAGTTAGCCCCGCCATACTCGTGCTGTTGCTGTGTGTTGGTGCGGTGGCCGAGTTCGGGTTTGAACAAACGCTGGAAAGCGGCGAGGAAGTAGTCTACCAGCACAGCAAGGATCTACTAGCATGTCTCTACCATGAAACAACATACCTAAACGAGCTTTACCTAGCCTGTCCCGGTGACTGCAGGGTGGACCTGAAAGTGTACCCAGCTGGGAAAAACTCAGAGCCCAATGCTGATTTGGTCTTTGAAGATAGCAGTGGGATGTCCCTAGCGGGTTTGGATCAGGCCATTGAAGAGGGCTTGACGGTGAGCACGCTCAGGTGCAGGCCGGAGGCTGGCAAAGCCTGCCGAGTAATAGTTTCATTTACTTATGGTTGCCGGAAAAATCCTGCCTATTGCGGAGGGCCCGTGCAGGCTGGGCTCGACGGACAAGGACTTATCTCTGTTGGGGCGGGAGAGACTTGGCAACTCCACTTTGATTACGAGCGTTGCAAAGGCAAGGATGCGACAAGAATAATCCAAGTTGCGGTGCGGGCCAACAACACGACACCGGATCAAAACGCAGGGGATAGCTTCCAAGTTTCCAGCAGTTTTCAGGACGAAGGCAACGGGGATGAACCCCAAGCCATCACGGAATTAAGTAAGGATTTACCTTCCCCGTGTTTTTTAGCATTGAACGGCGGGAAGCAATTTGTGGACCCCGGCGTCTTGCATGTCCAGATCAAGTGTGTGACCCCGGCGTCCAAAGATGCGCCGTGTAGACTCGGCTACAAGGTGGCGCTGACATGCACCAGCGGCGCGGCGAGGGCCGCCGTGGGGGCGGTGGTGTGGTGGGAGGGGCTCTGGTCATGCTGGTGCTGCAACTGCTTTTCATGTCCTGAGCCGGCCCGCGCGGGCTGGAGGAAGTTTTCGTATTAAATTTTATTGCTTTTTAAAAACGTCCGTGTCTTGGAAAAACGTCCGTGTCTTGGTATCCCAACTTGGTTGGCGCGGGGGGGGGTGGGGGGCAGAAAGAAAAAAGAGCTTTCGTGATTGTGCTGTTGCCCCTTGCCCCCCCCTGCATGTCTAATATAGTTAACTATCTAATAATATCCCGTGGGTACCAACGGAGCGCTGGCCCTTGCTGGGAGGCCGACAAGGAGAGAGAAAGAGAAAAGTGACGGAGTGTCGATCTGAACAATGATGAGCCAAAAAGCCAAGCCCAAATTTCTTGCTGAAGAAGAGATTGGTACCTGGCCCTTACAGCCGCATGCCAAATTGGAACAAAAACAGAAAACGTGGCTGCTATGACTGGAACAGTTTCTGTCAAGTGTCTATCCCGGGGTTAAGCTGACTTGGGAGGATCAATGTTTGACCAATCTCCGATTTTCAAAGAAGAGCACAAATCAGCCTGCTCGTTTGCAGAAGAGCGCTTTCGTAGCAGCCAAGCCCGTCGATGAAGATGGAGCGCCAGCTGCCATGACTCGCGTGTTCCTAGATGTTCAAGAATGGTCGACGCCCCAGATGACGGCTTGGGGAGGGATCTTGACGGCCGTGCAGGTGCTACTTCTAAACTTGAGGAAGAAGCTGTACCGCCTTAACAGCGAAAAGACGCTTGTAACGGCACGTCTGGAGCCCGCTTGGGACTCTGTGGTGAAGACGTTTGAGAATGAGCTGGGCTTTCAACACAGACCTGCAAGATATGTTGTGGACGTACGCTATTTGCCCAAGCTGCAATACAGTCTTTGGCCACAGGAAATATCGCAGTTTCTTGCTGCGTGGCCAGGGTGTGAAGGGGTAATACGCGCCAAAATATTCACAAACCCCCGAGAGCGAGAAGAGCTTGGCGAACCGAGTGATGCTATCCTAAAACAAGTGGCGCAATGGTGCCGGAATGTATAGCAGTTAATGAAAACGAGGGACGGCGCGAGGCTGTCATTGAAGCGTTCAGAAGTTTCAGCTCTGAGGACGATGGCAAGGGTTGGTTAACCAAAAAGTACCCGGAATGGATCCCTGTAGCCTTGTATCGGCCAACTCATGCGCACATACTCGACGAAGAACTTGTGTGCAAGGCCAAGCAGATGCTAAGGCAAAAGATGCCCGCTGAACAGCAGCAAGGAATCGACTGGTTGCTGCAGGAATACGACAATATCTGCGCAGAGGCTAGATTCTGTCCCAAATGTGGCAAGTTGATTCGTGAGCGACAAGTCTGACTATTAAAACCGGCTGGAGGATGGAAAGCCGCGGCTGCATTATCTCCCTGAAAGCTCCGAGGACGAGCCCAGCCCAGCCCGCTTGTTTACGAAGCAGATGATGCCGAGGGCCTGCTGTGTGGGCGGGATGAAGACATTCATAGACGAATTCGATTGCTAGTAGATCGCATCAAGGACTTTACATCGGCGGCCGTCCGTCACCCATTTGAGTTGTAATTAAAATACAAAAGGAAAAGTTATTAATAAAAAGGCTTTTGCAGCACTTGATTTTAGGTTGAAAATATTATTCTTGACTTTCCCGTACTTCCGACCCACTGGTGCGGGCGAGAGGGGCGGAGGGGGGCAGCAAGCCGGGCGTAACGGTACAGTTGGCGAGGGAGCGCGCGAGCGGCAGGTTGGGGCACGAGTGCCAGGAGTTGCTTTCCGGGTCATAGCACTCCACTGACGCGAAAGGCACCCCGCGCGCGTTCGCACCGCCCAACACGTAGATAAAGCCGCCCAACACAGCTGCGCAAGCGTCTTCACGAGCTTCAAGGAGGAACGCCACTTCTTGCCAACTGTCGTGTGTAAGGTCGTAGCGCTCCACGGAAGACAGTACCCGCCCTGCGAGGTCCCGTCCGGCAATGGCGTAAACACCGTGACCTTCCAACACGGCGGCTGAGCAGCCCCACCTGGGGGTTCGAAGGGCGGCGGCGGGGCTCCAGCGCTGAGTGGTTGGGTTGTAGCACTCCACTGAATCCAGAATCTGATCGCCGGGGCCCTTGCCTCCAATTACGAAGAACCGCGCTTGGCTCCCGACACCAAGAACCGCCCCGCCCAGGTAGGCTCGCGCGTAGGCCATCGGTTGCAGGTTTTCCCAACGGTTGGTCACACAGTCGTAGCGCGCCACGTTGGGCGTGATGGCGCCACGAGCGATTCCGCCCGCCATCAGGATGCTGTGGTCCTCGATGGAAGCTGCCACCGCGCCCAGCAAACCCAGCGTGTTGGGCAGGCTGTCCCCTTTGCCGCGCCCAGCGCTGCAGTCCCCCCCCCCTCCAGCCCGCGCTAGCGGGCTGGTCTAGAGACGTTCCATGGTGGGCACAGGGCGGTGGTCGGGACCCACGCCGCCTAGAACATACAGTACACCATCAACAGAGGCACACGCTGCGTGTGAGCGCGGGGTGAGGAGCCTGCAGCTTGCTTCCTTCCAGCCCAGCACACCCCCCGGATAGAAGTGAACGGTGTCAAGCAGGGCCCTTTGACCAGGGGCGCCACCAAAGCCGCCAAAGACGTACAGCGCCTGCGGTTCGAGCTGCAGGATTTTTTTTTCGCGTATTACTTGGGCGAGGTCGGGTGCCCTGGAGATTTCTAGACAGGAGCTGACGTGTTCGGCTTCGACGTCGACCTCGACGTTGGCCTGGGAGCAGAGCGCCTGCAAGGCCTGCTTGTGCTGGCCGATCATTCTGCGCAGGGCGTAGAGCTGCTTGCAGAGTTCCGTCTCCTGGTCGTCGGAGCTCGCGTCCATGCGCAGGCACAGTGCCGCGGCCTCTTGCTCCAGCCCCTGCATGTCGTGTTGGCGCCGAGCGATCTGGTCTGCGACGCGCGCGCGGGCCTCGCTGCCGGCGCTCGCCAGCCCCGGCCAGCGCGAGCGCAGGCCCCGGAGCCTCAGTTGCAACCCCTGGGGGACGGGCTCAGCCAGCTGGTGTTCCAAAGTGAAGGAAAAAGCGTCGTCCTGCTCTGGTTGGGCGGGAGCAGGCCCATAACGGGCGTCGGGGAGCTGCGCCAGCTGGTCCACGATGCGCAGCAAGGATTCGTAGAGTTCCACGGCGGACGGGTTGACGACGAGCGGCGGCTGCGCCGCCCGCGCCGGCGGGGTAGGAGGGCAGGCCACGTGGAGAACAAGCCCCGCTGTGCCAGCGGGTTGGGAGTCTTCGGCCTCGTCCAGGCTAGTGGAGTCCGGGGGTGCAACGGCGACGACAGGCGCGCGCTTGGCTCCCTTTCTTGGTGGCATATAGCTTTGCAGGGGAAAAAGTAACAGGAAGAAAAAAACGGACAGAAGCTGGGAAAGGGAGGGGGGGGGCCAAACGGGGATCGGGGGGGGGGGGGGGGGAGGAAGAGGAGGGAAGGGGGGGGGGGCACCCCCCCCCCCCGAACTTTTTGGGTCAGCTCTCTCCCCCCCCCCTCCGCTCCCTCTCCTCTTTCTGGTTCTACTATTCCCCTGGTAATCAAAAAAAGAAAAGGTGTTTTGCCTCGGGGGAGGGTCAGAGTTAGTATGACGGACAGTCAGCCTGCAACAAATTGCGGAAAATGCGACAAGCCTATCCGCCCCAAAGCTCTCATTGAGGCAAAGTCTGCAGCGCCATGGACCGAATTTCGGCAGCTTGTCAAAAAAATCGAGGCACCGTCGGGCGATCCCAAAACGCACATAGTCGTAGGAGCCGGCGGGGGAGGTGACTCCCATGCGGCCATGCTGCGTGCTGTGATTGGCTCTCTGCAGTATGAGAAGAAGGCGGACCCCGTAACCGAGCATACATGGCTGACCATGACCGCGGGGTATTTTTTATGACTACATAGACAGCATGCAGAAAGGAGGGAAGACTCGTGACAAAGAACCCAAGGTAGAAAGGGAGAAGCTAACTCCTGAAAAGGCAAAAGAGTGGATGCAAGAAATGAAGCTTTCTGAGAGCGGAAAGGAGGGGGGGAGGTCGACCAAGGCGGACCCCGGCCAACCTTTCCAGCTCAGACCCCGTTCTCGAAAGGATATGATAAGCATGATCCAGACAAAATTCCAGGAGTTGGTGCCCGCAGGAAAGAAGCTGGAGACCCAGCTACAAAATGCAAGCTTTGGCTACCGTTCCTTGGTTCAGGAGGCGATCGCCGCCCAGGAAGTTACTGACGAGCTTCGGAAGGAAGGCCTCCCTGTACCTGCATCGTGGATGTTCCCTTCTACAGAGAAGGATACAGACGCTAAGTACAAGCTGATGTACGATGGATTGCTGAAGTTCCTTTCAGATCGTGTTTCGACGCAAAGTTTTGAAGTTATTATAGTCGACGTCGGCGGCGACATCCTGGATACCAAGCGCAGCGGCCAACGTGACGTGTGTGTCCTGAAAACTTTTCAGAAGCTTTATGAAGAAGAAAAACAAAAGCTCGAGGGATTTTGTTCCCTAAAAATAGAGGTGTACGGGGCAGGTTGCGACATGCACGCGCCGTCGCTGGCGAAGGCAAGGGTTGAGCTTCACCATTTTGTTACTCGTGCTACATCATGGAAAAGAAACCAGGACTTGGCGCGGGCTTTTGCTCACGGTGTTTTTCAGCTGCAATTCACGAAAGACGCGCGCAAACCGAGCCGGGCCAACCGCTGCTTCGCGCAGGCCCTGGCAACGTACGATATTGTTGTGGCCGAGCAGCAGGTGGAGACCTCCATTTGTTCGCATTTGCTAAGCAACTACGTCAGGAATTACTTAGCACTTCGTCCAGAGGTGGCTGCAAAACAGGACGTGGTGGACGAGGTTGGTAAAGAAGTCAAAAAAGAACCAAAGAAAACGCTGGAGCAACTGAGCAGCTGCTACTTCATTGAGCTCCCCCTGCGCAAACGTCCTTTCTACTTCAATGAGCAATACCCCTACTGGATTGCTAATCCAAACAGCGGGATCAAGCATTACATATCAAAGGCCGAGTTCTATAGAGAATATACACAAACGGACTTTGATTCGATGGTCGCAAAGCTCCGTGAGCATGGCTGGAAGGTGCCGGCTAAAGTGGATTACAATAATTTGCAATTCCTGTCAGAAGAGGAACCACCAACACGTATAGAAATAGCTGAGTGACAATAACCTAGCCTCTGTGAGTTTGTTTCCGACGCAAGAGCACTTGGACTTCATGGCAGAGCAGGCAAGGACAAAAAGAGGATTTCTCCCACAACAATTAAAAAAAATCTTTTGGCCCAAGGAGCATTATTTCCCAGCCCGCTAAGCGCAGGCTTTAGGTTGGGGGCGGCTGTCTTATAATTTCCGAGAAGTTTGGGGGCCGTACAGCACGGCGACGGGGCGTTAATTCAAGCTCCGGCATATTTTGAACGCCGTCTGCATGCTTTTTTTTAAGTCTATTGTTTTCTTTTTTATTAACTTAACCACAACTTGTTTATGCAAGCGCAGAACGTGGCGCGTGCAGTCGGAGATTCCTGGCGCGTTCTGTCCCCAGTGCGCTAGAGTCTGCCCAAGCATGCTTAGGTGAGATCTGTAGGTCCCGCGAGTTGATATCAGAGCTTCGGCGAAGAAACGTCATGTCTACAAAAAGAAGACAAAAACAAGGCAGGTGAGCTCAATAGAGACTTACAAGCGCAGTGCTCTTTTACTTTGAAATGTGACGTGTGTTGGGGGGGGGGGTAGAGGGGTCATATCAGGGGCTTGGTGGTGAGATGGGGGGGGGGGGGGGGCGCACCCCCCCCCCCTACCCCCTCTATCGCGCGTGCGTGCAGAGAAAAAGCTTTTTTGTAAAATCAAAGGGGGAGGGGTATACTTTTTGTTCCGCGTTTGTGCTTTCGCGCATGAGTGCGCGGCCGGGGAAAAGGGGGAGGAGGGGGCGCTGGCCTGCTTCTCTGCGGTTTGCCTCTGTCTTTTTTCTTTTGTTTACCGAATTGTATGTGAATACCTCGGGTGGTAGGTTTCTTTTTTGTCAGCCATGTACGAACCAGTGATAATAATCGTTGCAGAACACGGTCCTTGCTCAGAGTGTTGATTAGATAGGCTTGCGCTAAGTGGGTATAGTAAATGATTACCTTGTACGTGACAGAATCTACGTCTTTCAACCTATGGATCGTAAAGGCCGCATACGATTCTCCCTTTTCTTCCTTGCACCAGACTATATATTTCTTGTGTATGCTCTTTTCTCTGCATGTCATTACTGATCGAATAAAAATCAGCTCTTTTAGACACATTGTTGCCTCTTGTGCCGAAACATCAGTGAATATGTATTGAACGCCCGGATGAGGGGGATTATCGGTTGCTGTAGAAAAGATATGTCTTTTTATCTGCTCGTCCAGAGATCTCCATTTGTTCACAAACTCCTTTCCCAACCTGCTGGCACTCTCTTCAGATTCCGTAATTAAGAAGCTACGTGCAGCGTCAGCGCCAATTACGCTTGAATTGTTGTTTTGGAGTCTTTGTCGAAGATACTCAATTACATCGAGTGTACTATTCTTCGCACGGTCAACAATAAACTTACTTTTCTGTGCCTTTTTGTAGCACATAACAGATTTCGTGCTTTGGTTTCCCATAGAGGGGCCGCGCCGGGGGAAAGAGGTCTTCTTTTTTCTTTTTAATACACTGGACAAAACTGGAAAAAGAATTGCTTTTCGTTCTTTAATCTAACTAACTTTAGCCCTCGGCGCTGGGTGGCTGTGCGCCAGCGGGCTCAGGGCTGTGTTGCGGCTCGAAGATCGGGGGGATATTGCCAAAGATTGTGCGCAGCTGAGCCGTCGTCAGAAAGTGCACGTTGTGTTGGCTGTCAATCAGGCACGCCCTGCAGTTTTTGTCCCGGGGGGGATCATGCTGTCGGGAGGCATGCTGGCCCTCGAGCCCCCCTGCCTTGTCTCCTCCAGCCCGCACTAGTGGCCTGGGCGGGCTGGGCGGGCTGGATGGGCTGGGGGTGAGCCACAAGAGATAGTCCGCGCTGATCTGGCGGCAAATCCGCCCCACGCTTTTCGGAGCCAGTTCCACGGGGACCAACCGCGCCGTCTGCAAGGCCTCCCACCTTTCGCCCTCAATAATCAAAACACGACCCCGACAAAACACTCCGTGGCTCGCATGGTGGTTGCATTTAATCATTTACCTTTTTTCCGAGTTTCAAAACAAAGGAGTCCTGCCCTGTCCTTCTATTTTCTTTTCTCGCCCAATTCCCTTCCTCTGCATCTCCCCCCCTTTATTCCTGTATCAGTTTTCCCTGGGGGTAGTGCAAAAAAGGGAGATGGTGAGAGAAGGGGGGGGGAGAGAGGGAAGGGGCATGCCCCCTCTTCACCCCCCCCCTGCCAGTTCTCATGCCGGCGGGTGTGCGGGGGGGGGGAGGGGGGTGTTATATATAGTAATATTTGTAAAGCAATGAGATGGGAATGTTAATGCAGTTGAATCTAGTTTCCGGCAGCTCCAGCCCCTCGGGGTGTCTACGCGTGTTGCTAGCTGTCTTGCTACCATTGCTGTTGCGCGCGTATTGTCCGTATAACCTCTCCGCGTTTGAGCCCGACGACTTGGTACTGGAACTGTCAGTGAGCGCGGCGGGCGACAGCTGGACGCTGCCAGTCGCCGGCGCCAACGGCGCCACTGACGGGCGGCGCAGGCGCGTGTCTGTGTCTGAGGTTGGTGTGTGGGAAGTTTTTTGGGAGCAGGGCAAGGCCGCGCAGCAGTGCAGCGCGTTGTTAGGGCCGTGCAGCCACACCTTTACCGACGGTGGTCTGTTCTTTGTAGTAGTGCGCGGTCAGCTGCCGGCGTGGGCAATGACCGTAGAGTGGCGGGCCCAGCACGGTGGCGACGGGGTAGCCTTGCGCAAGGTGCTGCAGTGGGGCGGGCTGCGGCTCGCGGTCGAGACGGGGCACCACTTCTACGGCGAGGCGGCGTTGGAGTGGCTGCCGCCCCTGGACCAGCTGGACACGACTGGTTTGCAGAGCTTGGCGTTCAGCTTTGCGGGGCTGTCGCGGCCCGCGTGCTTCGATGTGTCGGGTCTGCAGGTGCATGCATCGCTGACGAGCATGCGCGCGACCTTTGCTGACTCGCAGTGCCTCAAGTTTGTCAACGTTACGAGTTGGGATCTGTCGCGCGTGCTAGATGTGGCCTACATGTTCCGCGGCACGCGGGCCACTTTGCTACCAGGGCTGGCAGGCTGGAACATATCGCGGGTTGTGAACGCCAGTGGCATGTTTGCAGACGCGTCGCTGCTCTGGGCGGACCTGTCTCACTGGAGGCCAGACAGTCTGCAAGACGCCAGCGGCATGTTGTCTGGCGCTCCAGCGCTGGTGCAGGACTTGAGCAACTGGACGGTCGTGTCTATTGACCCGCAGGCCACCTCAGTCCTGTGCGAGGGGCTGACGCGCGGATCTGTGCTGCAAAGGTCTCAGGTCCCCCGCGCGTGCATGAGCAGCTGGCCTTTGCAAAGCCACTCCGGCTCAGTGTCTGTGAGTAGTTCTGCGTCTGTGTCTAGTTCGGCGTCTGTGTCCGGCGCGGCGTCGGTGCCCAGCTCAAAGTCGGGGTCCAGCTCAGTCTCGGTGAGTAGCTCAGTGTCGGCGTCCAGCTCGGCGTCGGTGACCAGCTCGGTGTCGGCGTGTAGCTCGGTGTCGGCGTCAGTGGCCAGCTCGGCGTCGGGGAGCAGCTCGGTGTCGGTGTCCAGCTCGGCGTCGGGGAGCAGCTCGGCGTCGGGGAGCAGCTCGGCGTCGGGGAGCAGCTCGGCGTCGGTGTCCAGCTCAGTGTCGGTGACCAGCTCGGTGTCGGTGACCAGCTCGGCGTCGGTGACCAGCTCGGCGTCGGTGTCCAGCTCGGCGTCGGTGACCAGCTCGGCGTCGGTGACCAGCTCGGCGTCGGTGTCCAGCTCGGTGTCGGTGAGCAGCTCGGTGTCGGTGACCAACTCGGCGTCGGTGACCGGCTCGGTGTCGGTGACCAACTCGGCGTCGGTGAGCAGCTCCGTGTCGGTGTCCAGCTCGGCGTCGGTGACCAGCTCGACGTCGGTGTCCAGCTCGGTGTCGATGACCAACTCGGTGTCGGTGTCGGTGACTAGGTCAGTGTCAGTGTCCAACTCAGTGTCGGTGAGCAGCTCGGCGTCAATGTCCAGCTCGGTATCGGTGACTAGGTCGGCGTCGGTAAGCAGCTCGGCATCGGTGACTAACTCGCCGACCAGCTCGGCCACGCAGACGCCGACGGGCTCGGCTTCGGTCAGCGTTTTGGCTACGCCGTCGTGGTTCTGCGCCAGCAACTACGCCCTGGACCTGTTCTTTGACAACACCGGGACCTTGGTAAACAACTTCTTTACTAACCCCAGCAGCGGTTGGAGCATTTCTGGGATCACGAATTCGATGTATGCATATTTAGCTATGGATAAAGACTACCAGACTAAGTATGTCGGTTTTGTCCCAGACGACTACATCGTACAGTACGCGTACAATGCTAGCAGCAACATATACTATTGTCAAAGTACAAAAACATCGCACACAATTCTGAATGCGCCGGCGGGTGTTTCAGGTTCTGTGATGGGGCAAGCACTGTACCTGAGATCTTCAACAACAGCTGCCAGGCTCGGGCCGCTGGATATTTGCTCCACCATACCAGGTAGTATCTTTCTGGAATACGCGGGCCCGGCACAGCTATACATTGCGGGCTCTAACGATAGCGTCAGCTGGTACTACGTAGCTTACCTCAACAATACCAACGTAGACCTGGACCAGGGACAAGTCAATACCGGCACTACTCCTCTTTGCAAACGATCTAATGCTCTGGAGCTTGCGACGTCTTATCAGTACTACTTGAACTATAAGATAATCGTCCCCATGATGCTTTATAAGTTGCCCACGAGCGGGCCGTTGGGGGTGGGTTGCACTAGCGGCTATTTCAACGCTAATATGCACCTCAGTGTTCTGCAAGTCACAGTTTATCACCCGACGTGGTGTGCTTCGGCCTCGGCCTCCGTCTCGATAACGAGTTCAGTGACGCCAACCCGCACGTCATCCCCGAGGAGCTCCTCCCCGACCCCGACCAATTCGGTCACGCCGACCATTTCAGTCACGCCGACCAATTCGGCCACGCCGACCATTTCCGTCACGCCAACCCCCTCGCCATCGCAGACCCCAAGCCCAACCTACACCCCGACCAGAAGCCCGTGCCCGCCCGGCAGCAGCCCGGGTGGCGGCACGTGCATAGATAATAACGAATGCATGGCAGGTGACCCGACCCAGAGTAGTTGGACCTGTGGCGGGGTGTGTGGAAGCCCTTCGCCTTGCCTTAATTGTAATGGGTTCGGCCATCCATGCTCGACCTGCTACAACAGGGATGTGATTGCGACAGGGCTCCAACGAGAGTGTCTCATCTGGTTTGAGGGCACAGTCAGGCTGCGCATAGTGTCCTCAAGCACGTACTGTGTGGCGAATGACGGTGGGGCTGCAGGGAGCCGCTTTTATATCATACAAGGCGTAAATTGTCCTGATAACCTTTATTCGAACTCTATCCCCTCCAATCAATGGCGAAACTTGCGGCTCTCGTCGACCCGCTACTTTTATTCCAACTATAACAGCAACAGCAATCAGTGGATTTTCTTCTCGACTGCTGTGCCCACCGACACGAACACTAACTTCTTTTTCACGCACCAATTGTACAGTATAGAAAACCCGAAAGAGAGTTATGGTATGAAGTATGTTTTACGTTACTACGCTGGCCCGACTGCTGTGCCGCACTGCGTTATGTGGAGAGTTTATGGTACTGGTACTTACGACAGCGGTCTGTTTATTTATGACTGCAAATATTGCCCTCACTTGCAAACTCCCCCTACAGACTTTAGTGGCACTTGGGGTAGCCAAACCAGCGCCGCGCCAGTGTATGGGTGCCTGTTCTACATGAGTCGTACGTAATCGTACGGGAAAAGCTAGGGCTGCGGAAAATTTTGTGCGCGCGACAGGCAGATACCTCCTAGTCAACATTGATTAAAAGATGCGCAGTGCGCAGTCAGCTGGGGCTTTTATCACTAGAATACCACTCCCAGCCTCCAACATCCCCGTGGCTTGCATGACAATTGCACCTAATCATTTACCATTTGTTTTCCGAGCATCAGAAAGAGCTCTGAGGGAGAGAGAGAGATGGGGAAGTGTTTTCCGAGCGGCTCCCGCCCCAGATACCCCCAGCCCCGCGCCAGTGGGAAGAAGGAGAGAGAGAGACAGGAGGGGGGACGGGGCTGGGGTAAAGATAGTAATATCTATAGAAAAGAGATGCAGTTTAATCTATTTTCCTGTAGCTTCGGCTCCTTGGGGTGGCCGCGTGATCTGCTGGCGGCCTTGCTGCCGTTGCTGTTGCGCGCGTATTGCCCGTATGATCCATCTGTGGCTACGCCCGGCGATCCGGTGCTGGAGCTGTCGGTGAGCGCGGCGGGCGACAACTGGACGCTGCCGGCCGCCGGCGCCAACGGGGCCGCTACGGCTCGGCGGCGCCGTCGCACGACGGCCATTGGTGTCTGGGAGGTTTTTTGGGAACAAGGAGGGGCTGCGCAGCAGTGCAGCGCGCTGCTGGGGCCGTGCAGCCACACTTTTACCGACGGCGGCGTGTTCTTAGTGGTCGTGCGCGGCCGGCTGCCGGCGTGGGCCATGACCTTGGAGTGGCGGGCGCAACACGGCCGCGGGCGGGTAGCCTTGCGCAGGGTGCTGCAGTGGGGCGGGCTGCAGCTCGCGCCCGAGACGGGGCAACACTTCTACGGCGAGACGGCGTTAGAGTGGCTGCCGCCCCTGGACCAGCTGGATACGACGGGTTTGCAGAGCCTGGCCTTTAGCTTCGCGGGGGCTGTCGCGGGTCGCGTGCTTCGACGCGTCGGGGCTGCGGGTGCATGCGTCGCTAACGAACACGCGCGCAGCCTTTGCTGACTTGCCGTGCCTCAAGTTTGCCAATGTCACGAGCTGGGATCTATCACACGTGCTAGATACTGCCGACATGTTCCGCGGCACGCAGGCCACTTCACTGCCTGGACTGGCCAGCTGGAACATGTCGCGGGTCGTGAACGCCAGCGGCATGTTTGCGGACGCGCCGCTGCTCGGGGCGGACCTGTCTCGCTGGAGGCCAGACAGCCTGCAAGACGCCAGCGGCATGCTGTCCGGCGCGCCCGCGCTGGTGCAGAACCTGACCAACTGGACCGTAGCACCCATGGACTTGCAGGCCACCATGGTCTTCTGCGAGGGTCTAGTGCGCGGTTCTGGACTGCAAAAGTCCCAGGCCCCCCGAGCGTGCATGGACAGTTGGCCTTCCCAGAGCCCTTCTGTTTCGTTTTCGCGCTCTAGCTCGCCGTCTCTGTCCAGCTCAGCATCGATGACTAGCTCGGGCTCTGTGACAGTTTCTGTGTCGCCGACCAGCTCTGAGTCTCCGACTAGCTCAGAGTCGCCGACGAGCTCGGAATCGCTGTCCAGCTCTAGCTCGGTGTCACTGACGGGCTCGGCGTCGCCGACGAGCTCGGCATCCCCGACTAGCTCGGCATCACCGACGAGCTCGGCATGACCGACGAGCTCGGCATCACCGACGAGCTCGGCATCACCGACGAGCTCGGCATCGCCGACGAGCTCGGCATCGCCGACGAGCTCGGCATCACCGACGAGCTCGGCATCGCCGACGAGCTCGGCATCACCGACGAGCTCGGCATCACCGACGAGCTCGGCATCGCCGACTAGCTCGGCATCACCGACGAGCTCGGCATCGCCGACGAGCTCGGCATCACCGACGAGCTCGGCATCGCTGACGAGCTCTTTGTCTCTGTCTAGCTCGGTGTCGCTGACGAGCTCGGCATCGCCGACTAGCTCGGCATCGCCGACTAGCTCGGCATCGCCGACTAGCTCGGCATCGCCGACTAGCTCGGCGTCGCGGACGAGCTCGGTGTCACTGACGAGCTCGATGTCGCTGACGAGCTCGGCGTCGCTGACGAGCTCGGTGTCGCTGACGAGCTCGGTGTCGGTGTCGGGCTCGGCGTCGCGGACGGGTTCGGTGTCGCTGACGAGCTCCCCGTCTCTGTCTAGTTCGGTGTCCTCCACCGCCTCCAACTCAATGACGTTGACCAGCTCGCCCACACGCAGCCCCAGCGCGACCACGACACCGACACAAACGCCCACGATGAGTCCTACCGGCTCCAGCACTACCAGCACAAGCCCGAGCGTCAGTATCTCCAGAAGCCCTTGCTTCTATTTCCGACAGAGCGGCGGCGGCTGTGGGGTGACCTATCCAGTCCCGCCGACATTAGACCTGGGGGGGGACTGGACCGTATACAAAAACGCGGGGGGCGATCCACGTAACTTCATAGTCACAAGTACAGGCAAACTGCAGTTCAACATTGCGTATTGTGCGACCGATGGTGCCAGCTACAGTTATTTTAAAGTTAGGCACACAGTTTCCGCCGGAGGCGACCCCGTCATCCTCAGAGCCAACCAAGTGTACGGGTACAGCATTAACATCGCAAACGTGAATTCGATAATTTATAATATTTACGTAGATGTTTATTCCACCCGAAGCACTGCAAACACCGTGTTTACCAGCAGCTTTTCCGGCTGTGGAGTTCATGCCCAGGTTCAGAAAACCTGTAACTTTTCCCAGCTAATCTCCGTGGACCAAGAGCTAGCTAAGATTGATATCCGGGTGGAGAATGGCGCCAATCTTTATCCTACGCTCTGGTGCTCGACGGCGTTGAAGCTAGAGCTTTACAGCTTCGGTCTTACCACTTGGCCGTCACCCTCCGCGAGCCCCTCGGTCACTCCGACGGTTTCGGCGAGAGCCTCCTGCTCGGCGTCGCTCACCCCCTCCGTGACGCCGACGATTACGCTCACGCCGACCAGCTCGGCCACGCAGACGCCGACGGGCTCGGTCACGCCAACGATTTCAGTTACACCAACCCGCTCGCCGTCCTCGAGCACCTCCGCGACTTTGACCATTTCGGTCACGCCGACCATTTCGGTCACGCCGACCATTTTCGTCACGCCGATGGTTTCCGCCACGCCAACCCGCACCTACACGCCGACCAGAAGCACGTGCCAACCCGGCACCAGCCCGGTTCCAAATGGGTGCACTGATATTAACGAATGCGCAGCAACTGACCCGACCAGTGGCACCTGGACTTGCGGCGGGTCGTGCGGGAGCCCTTCGCCTTGTCCTAATTGTGCTGGGTTCAATATTCCGTGCTCGACCTGCGTAAACAGGGACATGCTCGCGACGGGGCTCTACCGAGACTGTTTTAACTGGTTTGATGGCACAGTCAAGCTGCGCATAGTGTCCTCTAACACGTACTGCGCGGCGAATGATGGCGGGGCCGCGGGCAGCCGCTTTTATATCGTAACCAGCGGAGCTTGTCCTGATAACTTTTACTCGTCCAATATCCTCCCCAATCAATGGCGAAGCTTGCGGCTCTCGTCGACCCGCTACTTTTATTCCAACTATAATAGCAACGGCAATCAGTGGATCTTCTTCTCAACTGCTGCGCCAACTGACGCGAACACAAACTTTTTTTTTGCGCACCAATTGTACAGTACAGACGGCACGGGAGCGGGTTCTGGTATGAAGTATGTCCTACGCTACTACGCTAACCCGACTGCTGCTCCGTACTGCGTTATGTGGAGAGTTTATGGTACTGGTACCTACGACAGCGGTCTGTTTATTTATGACTGCAAATATTGCCCTCACATGCTAAATCCCCCTACAGACTTTAGTGGCACTTGGGGTAGCCAAACCAGCGCCGCGCCAGTGTATGGGTGCCTGTTCTACATGACCAGTACGTAATCGATACCTGCCCACGAAAAAAAAACTGCACGCAAAAAAAGAAATAACTTTTCGTTCTTCTACTTCAAATAATAATAAAAAACTAACTACGCCCTCCTCTATCTTCCCTCCAGCCCCCGCCCCCCCCCCCCACCCCAGTTCTGCGCCAGCGGGGAGGGGGGGAGGGGAGAGTATTTAGCAATACATACAGAAAAGAGATAGGTATGATGCATTGTAACCTCCTTCTCGGCAGTGTCAGGGGTTTCCCGGGCTGTCCACTTGTGTGGCTGGCCGCCTTGCTGCCATTACTGTTGTACGCGTATTGCCCGTATGATCCCTCGTCGGCTACGCCCGGCGACCTGGTGTTGGAGCTGTCGGTGAGCGCGGCGGGCGATAACTGGACGCTGCCGGCCGCCGGCGCCAACGGGGCCGCCACGGCGGCTGCCAGGCCCTCTCCAAACAGTAGATTCGCTCCCTTACCCTCTCTCTTTCTCTCCCTCTCCTTCTTACACTCCTTCCTCAATCTCTGTTGCTTCGCATCGCACAGCACGTAAATTTCCTTTGCCGACTCTATTATTTCATCGTGTGTTGGTCTGTTCGCTCCCGCTAGTCTGTAGTAGTCATTGAAGAATGTTGTTCCGTAAGCTTCGTGTTCAGCTAGCTTCTCTAACAGTCCGTTCACTGCCTCATCTTCCCCAAAATTTGCTCCTCGTAAGGCTTCAAGCCATTGCTTCTGGAGTTGATGTTGGGTAAGATATTCTTCCATATCTTCTGTCGGTCTTGGTCTCTTATCTTTAAAGGCTTTCTCCTCGACATATCTCGCCGCACCGCTTATATTACCGTATTTTTCTTTTACGATGCGACTTTTTCAAACGGGCAATGTGCCTTTTTGCTGCGAAGGAATTGAACCACTTTGGTCGAGAATGCGGTTGTAACGAGAAGTTGAAACATCCTGCAACGATGCAGATATCGTTGCTAGTCTTTATACTTTTTCTTTCGCAGTATGTAAACGTCTTTGTTGCTTCTCGTCATTGCCCTTTTCTTTCTTCTCTTCGCTCTGTCTTCCCAAGCTTCTTCTCTTCTTTCGATAGATCTTTCCAGTTGTCTGGTTTCTCTACCACTGTCTTTCCGTCTTGTGCTGTTTGACTACCTCTCTGTCTCGGTGATTGTGTTTCATCTTCTTCATCTGATCCCTCCGGTGTGTCTACCTCGTGTGGTTCTCTCGGCTCATCCATTTCTTCTGCCTTTCTCATTCTGTCTCTGTCGTAACCATATTTGGTCTTCGCTGCCTTATGGTCTTTGAAGGCATCGTGAAACATGTCTCCGAGAGTTGTGCTAATACCATATGCGTATTCCTCTATCTGATAGTAGCAACTCTGCAAATCTTTCTTGTTTCCAGCAACTGTCTCATGCTAAGTGCATTGTGCCGAAATTCGCTATCCCAGCGGCTCATAACCGTTGATTAGGTAAATACCCGGTCACTCACGGACCTAATACCTTAGACGCCGGTTTGCTGAGAGACTCCGTTAGAAGCCACGATACCAATCGAGACTTTTAATCCGCACGTAGATAGCAGAACTGACAAACTCAAAGGTAATAATGAAACTGAAGTAAAGTCCGCACGACTGTAATTATTACACAATGATTAGTGTCCAATCCTGAATGCAAATATGTACCGTTACGTCCGTTACAATTATTGACGAACTATACTGTCATTCTACTATACGAATGAATTGCTTACCAGTCACAAAGTAATTACTAAAAGTAAAACGTAATTGTCCTACCAACGGTCACCCCTAACGATAATATTGAAGCTTAAAAAAGTAGTACCGGTTATGAATAGTAATATTATCGTTTTCAACAGGCTCAAAAGTATATAAATAAAAAGGATATAACTACATCTTAAAGAGATATAGCTCTTCAACTCTATACATCACTGTGTATAGTGATATAAGAAAAATGTCACATATTTACCTATTTGCGCCTACAGGAATGGCACCAATCCTCTTGACAGTCGCCTCCCAGGTCGGCGATGGTCTTCTTCCTTCGCTGCCCTTCGGTGCCAGAGTTACACGCTGACAAGATTCATAACCCACTGGACAAGAGGGTTCCGACGGTCCTTTACTTTTACTGAGAGATTTTGAATAATTACTGACACGTCACTAAGGGCCCAACCCCAGACCGCCAACGCTTTGAATTCACAGTTACACTTAGAGTAATATAGGTAAACATATGTAATTGTCATTGGGGTGAGCCGGTATGACTAAATACTATTATTAATAAAATTATCTATTGCTCAAACCGCTACACAACTCGTGTTCCTTGAAATATTCTCGTTAGTTCTCAGAATTTGCCTGTTTCGAAAGGGACAAGTAGTCTGCCAAGAAAGAGTACTAAATAAAGTGGAATTGACCATCCCAGCGTCTTTTGGTACCTATCCTGTTCTCGGAAGTATACTAAATAAACTGGAATTGACCATCCCAGCATCTTTTGGTACCTATCCTGTTCTCGGAAGTATTTTGAGATCAAATGACAGCCGTGCGTGTATTCATTTGAATGCCGGTTGGCAATTTTCTCACAGAAGGCTAGTCAAGACTTGCATATTAGATTTTTGATGGTCAGCTAACTACATATGCTGGCTGAGAGTGATTTAAAACTCTCAGTCACCTGAGAACGATAAGGCGAGCCGCATGGAGTCTGCTGTGCTGGCGCCGGCCGCGTAATGTATTCATGTAATTTTAAATTTGAACATGGTTCAAGCTTGGTCATCCTCTGAATTCTCATCGCCGACATGACGATCAAGCCTTTGCTAGTATTTCTAAGAAATCAAATCGAGGTAAGGAATGTAATAAATAATTTTTTTCTGGCTCATCTGGGACTTAAAGGATATCTCTGTAATGGTACAGGTTCGTTCTCTTTGAAATTAGGATTTGACATCATTTGTCGATGCATTACAGCTACAGGAACTGGCTTGCTTGTTCCTGACACAAGCATCAATGTGGAGACCCCATGTATTAGTATTATGCAAGAATCTAAACAAGATTCCACTAACCTTCGCTGATTGCGGCGTGAGCCATTTGTAAAGTCTGGTGCAGGGTGCGCTCCGTGTGTGCTAACACAACGAAAAGAGAAACACAGCGGACGAGATGAAGAGAACTTTGAACTAAGTAAACGGAATGAGATATATGTGTAAGCAGAAGCATTGAAGCTTAAATGGTATACTGACCACGTGCATACTGAGCCATTTCTGCGACTGAAACTTTTTTTAGTTTTTCGTTCTGGATTTGAAGCTGTTGTAGCAAGTTTGCCTGTTCTTGAAGCTGGAGGTCTTGATTTTTTATATGCTATTAGCACAATTTAAACAATATTGACCAGGCGGAGAGTAGCAGCACCGAGAGCTAGACCTCTGCCAAGGCACTCTTATCGAGTTCGGCCTGAGCTCTCATCTGCAGCACAGTTGAGGTACGGGAAATCTTGCGAATTTGATGAACCTGTTTCATTTCCTGATCATGAGTTTTTCTGTCTTTCTTCAATTTGGCGAGGTTGGCTGCACACATTCAAATCATTATCGGTCAGTGTTCTGAAGTCACAAGGTATGTGAACCTGAGAGCTTGGTGACCGTTTTTTTTAACCCTTCCACTTCCGGGGAGGGAACAGGATCCTTTTCCACTTCCGTACTCTCCGCGCTTCTCTCGTTGCAGCCGGCTCGCAGCTTGGCCGGCACAGGCACATCGTGCTTGTCCAACAGCTGCAGCAGCTGCGTATAATTCCTTCGCGCTACCTATATGGCAAATTAGGCTTGTCGCATATTAAACTTGGCAATGAAACTACAACGACCTTGGCTTCATCAAGCATACTGTGCACGGTTTCTTGAGTTGATTGCAACGTTGACCGCAAAGTTTCCATTGGCCCAACGCGCTGAGCTTGACTACTGTCTACGTTTTGCACCTTTGGGCGTTTTGTGGACGCCACGACTATAAAATCAGGGAATCTATGAGACCCTCACCAAAAACGATGCGCGGACCCAAATCCTCAGATGCCGGCGAGTCGGCTTCTTTTCTCTTTGAGTTTTGTCTACGGTAAGCACAAACAGGCACAAACAAATGCGTAAGTAGTTTGTGTGGATTACGCACAAAGCACAAAGATCTTACTTGGTAGTGCGGTACTGCATCTGTGAACGCAGACTTGTCTGAATAAAACATGTAATATGAAAAAAAAAATGAAAAAAGATCAGGTCACCGGCAGCTACCTCTTACTCAACAGTGAAACGGTTTCAAGCTAGCTTGAAACGGTTTCAAGCTAGCTACAGGGTAGACTACGTACAATTTCCTGCAATTTGCGTTGCATGACGTTCTTTTGTTTCTCCATATCGCGTCTTAGCTTTCCCAATTCCAACTCCTGTTTACATAAAACGAATGAGCAAGTGTGGGGCATTTACACGGTACCTTCTGTCTTCCTTGCTTCTGAAGCTGCTTCATTGCTTGCTGTTGCTCCTTTCAACAGGCATCATTTGAAAGCCACAATCCCCCCCCTCCCCTTCCCCGGGTGTTCAAAGAAAAAAGAAAGCGTAAGGCGACCTGCATGAATCTTCGATGTTTCTCGTTCTCTTCCTTGCGTTGTTTCTGGATGGCCACTTTGAGTTGCTTGGCGCGACTCACTTCCTCCCTTAGCCTGGCGAGCTGTGCTTCATCTTGACTCAGCCGGTTCCTGAGCGTTGTGTGCTCTTTAAGTTGCCTCTGCGCCTCCTTCAGCTTTTGCTCTAGCTTCTTGAGACGCTGCCGGTACTGCTCCGCAACCTGTTGCAAAACACACAGCCCCATCACTATGATCGATCTATATATACGCAAACACACACAAGCGCACCCACAATCCAAATACGTAAACCAGTAGACTTATTCTATCTGTCCTCACATTTGTAGAGGTTATGGATTGTCATATGCGCTACAAATGATAAATATTTTCAGTCATATAATATCACACCACATCATACTATGATTATCTCATATCACTTATCGTATGGTACAGGTGTACACCTTTTGCAACTAGCATTGTGAAAAAAGTTGTTCAGATGTGTAGGCACCTTGGCTAGATTGTCTTTATCATTTTGTTCAGCCCCAGGCTGTGATAGAGTTTGGTCCCTTTCCTTTATCAAACTTGCAATCTCGCGCTCCATAAAAGTGACCTAATTCAATAATCCGTCTTAAAATCACAAGCATACTTCTAAATATGATCTGATTGCGGCAAGAGAGCAAAGTGGAAAAGGGATATGATTGTTGGACCCTTTCTTTGTATTCTTCGTGCATTTGAAGAGCCCTTTGTTGTTCTTCTTCCAGCTTAGCCTAAGGAGCGTGTGCCACCACCAACGACCACCACCGTCGCCGCCATCACCAAACAGCAACAAATAATAGTGATAGTTACACAAACATATCAGGCAGAGGCTTAGCAAAAGGGCCACGTGCTTCCATTATTGTAAACCCCAAGGAAGGAGCAATACATTGAGCGTTACTGTTTCTGAAAAACCGCACTGTGGAGAGAACAACAGCCATACTTCATTTTTAGCGATAGACAATTTAAGTGGTTAAGCCTCATTTAGGGGATTATTTCATTTACAAGTTGGTTTCCGCAAAATTCAGCCGCACGTTGAACAGTAAGTGAGGCTGCCCTCGCATGAACTCCACATCATTAGGAGTTTTGTGATTTTACATAGGAAAACGAAGGTCTATCCTTACAATCTTCCGAATCATGAGGATGTAAGTATCTCAGTCCCTTTGATATCTGTAACTCCGACATGCTCGCGCCGTTCAATACACTGCAATCTTATGGCTGCAAATCCTGTGGATGCGCCACAGAAGTTCACAGTTGGGCTACTTGTGACCTAGGGACGTTTCCACGTTCGATTTTACCAAAGTAAATAAACAAGCATTCAACAATACTAACAACCAATAACAGTGACAACAATAGTAACAGCTATGATAATAATAAAAGTAATAAAGGTAGTAGTAGTAGTAGGAGTAGTAGTAGTAGTAGTAGTAATGATAATGATCATAATAATAACAACAATAACAACAACAACAATAACAATAATAATAATAATAATAGTGTATCTCCTGCCAATTGCTGAGCCAAAAGGCCATGTGCATCCAGTCCTCCATTCCATAAGGAAAGTCTCCACACCAATCGGTGGAATAAAGGAAGTGACGGCATAGAACATTACTCTAGGAGCTTTATACCAATCAGCCCATGGAAAGGACCGATGGCCTATGTACTCCCTAAATAATAATAATAATAATAATAATAATAATAATAATGTAATAGTAATAATAATAATAATGATAGGCTTCCTCCGACTATGACATCAGATCCAGATCCTGGACATGTGCCTCCACAACAACAATAATAATAATAATAATAATAATAATAATAATAGTGCTTCTCTGTCAATGGCTGATGCAAATCTGCACATGCGCCTCCATCGTCTCACCCGTGAGGGGAGTACGAAGAATTGACGATAAGCTCTAATGACACCCCCGCAAGGGCAGTTCCAACACTTCCAGACGGGCCGGTATGTTCAATGAAAATACTGGTCCAGAAATAGACCGGTATGTTCAATGAAAATACTGGTGGCACCGACGGGAATCGAACTGGCGACAGGGCCCAGATGGTAGAACTTGACCACTGGGCTATCACGGTGTCCAAAATAATAATAATAATAATAATAATAATAATAATAGTAATAACAAATTATAATAATTGTGCTTCTCTGTCAATGGCAAAAAAATGCAAATCTGCACATGTGCCTCCATCGCCTCACCTGCGAGGGGAGCACGAAGATTTGACAGATAGCTATACTAAAACCCCCGCAGGGCAGCTCTAAGCCTTCCAGACAGACCAATACTTTCAACAAAAAAAAAACAAAAAAACAAAAAAAAAAAAAAAAAAAAAAAAAAAAAAAAAAAAAAAAAAAAGCTTTAAAACTACTGGCATCGACGGGAATCAAACTGACGACAGAATCCAGACAGTATTGAACTTGACCACTGGGCCATTGCGGTGCTGATAATAATAATAATAACAATAATAATATACTTCCTCTAAGGCATACTGATGCAGCTGATGGCACGATCCGTTTCCGGACATGAGCCTCCGTGCCCCTTGTTCGAGGTGCTCCATCCCCACCTAGTCAGTCTCTCGACTGATTATAGGGGCCACCGATGGAGCTCCTGAGGGCAAGACTACACTAAGCCGAGGTTATTCCGCAGTCCCAACAACCTCTTGCAAAACGTTGCCGCATGTGCAAGTGCGTACACCAAGCATGGTTGCTAGAACTACCTCAAAACCCCACCCATAACAATTTGGTATCCGCTGGGTCCACGGGCTATCAACCGGCATAGCGGAGTTTAAGATCTTCGACAGGCGCCCAACGACCCTCCTCCCCAGCATCATCCACCAAATGGTTTTGAGTTGGCATCACAGTTTAACGCCGTAAGGCCATTGGGCTGAATAATAAAAATAAAAATAACAATAATAATAGTAATAGTAATAGTAATAGTAATAGTAATAGTAATAGTAATAGTAATAGTAATAGTAATAGTAATAGTAGTAGTAATAACAACAATAACAACAACAATAATAATAATAATAATAATAATGATAATAGTGCTTCTCTGTCAATGGCTGATGCATTTCTGCACATGCGCCTCCATCGTCTCACCCGTGAGGGGAGTACGAAGATTTGACGATGAGCTCTAATGACACCCCCGCAAGGGCAGTTCCAACACTTCCAGACGGGCCGGTATGTTCAATGAAAATACTGGTCCAGACGGATCGGTATGTTCAATGAAAATACTGGTGGCACCGACGGGAATCGAACTGGCGACAGGGCCCAGATGGTAGGACTTGACCACTGGGCTATCACGGTGTCCATAATAATAATGACAATAATAATAATAATAATAATAATAATAATAATAGTGTATCTCCTGCCAATTGCTGAGCCAAAAGGCCATGTGCATCCAATCCTCCATTCCATAAGGAAAGTCTCCACACCAATCGGTGGAATAAAGGAAGTGACGGCAAAGAACATTACTCTAGGAGCTTTATACCAATCAGCCCATGGAAAGGACCGATGGCCTATGTACTCCCTAATAATAATAATAATAATAATAATAATAGTGCCTCTCTGTCAATGGCTGATGCATTTCTGCACATGCGCCTCCATCGTCTCACCCGTGAGGGGAGTACGAAGAATTGACGATAAGCTCTAATGACACCCCCGCAAGGGCAGTTCCAACACTTCCAGACGGGCCGGTATGTTCAATGAAAATACTGGTCCAGAAATAGACCGGTATGTTCAATGAAAATACTGGTGGCACCGACGGGAATCGAACTGGCGACAGGGCCCAGATGGTAGAACTTGACCACTGGGCTATCACGGTGTCAATAATAATAATAATAATAATAATAATAATAATAATAATAATAATAATAATAATAGTAATAGTAATAATCATAATAATAATAATAATAATAATACTAACAATACTAATAATACTAATACTACTACTACTACTACTACTACTACTACTAATAATAATAATAATAATAATAATAATAATAATAATAATAATAATGTTGATAATATATATTGATCTGTCATGGCTGAGCCCGAGGGCCATGCGCCTCCATCCCTCGACCCAACAGGGACTACAGTGAGTATGTTGGGGAGGGAAGAGTGACTCAAACCATCCTGCATAGAAGGCCCCAAAAGGAAGTCCCTACTACCCGCACAGTGTCGGGTACCTTGCAGGAAATCAACTACAAATGATTGATCTTCCCCGCGTGAGAGCTCCACGAGACTGGGTAGGTCCCGCATGGAGGTACTCACAGGGGTAGCAGACATTTCATGCGGTCTGCCAGCGCATGAGGACGTTTTGTGGTAAATATCTGGGACGCCTCGAAACCCGTCACCACCCCTAGATCGCGGAATGTAAATACCCCTTTGATCCCACGTGGTGTATGTCTTATAAAAAACAGCACAACGACATGGCCTCGGAACCAACACAACAACATAGCCTCGGAACCCACATCGACATAGCCTCGGAACCCACACAACAACAGAGCCTCGGAACCAACACAACAACATAGCCTCGGAACCAACACAACAACATAGCCTCGGAGCCAACACAACGACATAGCGTCGAAACCAGTGGGAAGAGGCCCAACCACCTCCTCTTCCCGTGGGGTGCCATACTGTGCACCCCTCCATAATGATGATAATAATAACGATAATAATAATGATAATAATAATAATAATAATAATAATAATAATAATAATAATAATAATGATGATAATAATAATAATAGTGCTTCTCTGTCAATGGCTGATGCAAATCTGCACATGCGCCTCCATCGTCTCACCCGTGAGGGGAGTACGAAGAATTGACGATAGGCTCTAATGACACCCCCGCAAGGGCAGTTCCAACACTTCCAGACGGACCGGTATGTTCAATGAAAATACTGGTGGCACCGACGGGAATCGAACTGGCGACAGGGCCCAGATGGTAGGACTTGACCACTGCGCTATCACGGTGTCAATAATAATAATAATAATAATAATAATAATAATAATAATAATAATAATAGTGTATCTCCTGCCAATTGCTGAGCCAAAAGGCCATGTGCATCCAGTCCTCCATTCCATAAGGAAAGTCTCCACACCAATCGGTGGAATAAAGGAAGTGACGGCATAG